>PVIY010013698.1:0-58475 GCA_004026745.1 Myrmecophaga tridactyla
GTTTTGAAAACCTCAATGCTACATAACTTAGCAACTCTTCTCCCACAGCATATCTATTTTACATCTCTGGTGATTGACTTTAATCAATCTGCAAACTAGTAACTAGGAATTCTGGGTACATAACAACTAAAGAAAAGAATGTGCACCCTGCCCCCCACCAATGCAAAAAAAACACCATTGCTGTCACACCTGCTTTTCTTTTAGGAAATTTCTGCTCCCCTAATGTCCATGGTCTTGGTGAAACTGTCAATCACCTAGTCTCACCCTCCCTTACCAGCCAAAGAACAGACACATGATCCAAGCCAGGCCAATGGATCTCTTCCTGGGACTTTTACTCTCAAATGGAATAAGACAGGGTGGAGATAAAGGTGGTTGCTGGACAAATGATGGTGTCCAGACAAGACCGTCCAATTGTTCAGTTTCCTACATACCTTAGAGTTTGCCTGGTTCCTGGCTCCCTTCTCTTACCCATTCAATATATTTTCATTTCACGTACATTAGCCAAGGTTGGTTTCCACTGCTTGCATCAACGAACGCTAATGTGTAGTGTTAATACTCCAAGAAGGTGTTTCCTGGATTTTTAAAACCTTAATTATATATTTTAAAATAACTATTTCACACTTGGGCTGGCATTACATAAGTATTTGGGCCTAGAAATCAATGGCCAGGATTTTCCATGTATAAACCAATGCCCCAACAACGGAATTTTTGTCAAGGAACCAGAGTAATCTGAAATTGCTTCTGTGATGTTGATCTAATGTCTCATTAAAAGTAGGCGAATCAAGAGGAATGCAAATGCTGTCAAACTGAGCAAGCACTGTCAGGAGAAAACGAATCTTTCAGGAGAAATGCGTTGTTTACAGGGTGTCCTGACACAAGCATCCTCCTCTTGTTAAAGCACTTTGCAAAAAAACTGAGTTTAATTTGCTAATTGCACAGTGTAAATCATTTAGCAGTGGAATGGGTATTGTGTTGTCATTTTTAATGACCCACCTTTTTCGCACGCTACTTTAGTTCATCATCCCAGAACGACGATGATAGTAACAACAGAAACAAAAACAATACGTAGTATGGGCTTACAACGTGCAAGATGCTGCACCAAGCACTCTGCCTGCAACACCTGGTTTCTGCCTCGCAAGACCCCATGTTCTGTTATCCATGTTCTCTAGATTGAAAATGGGTGCTTAAGAAGAAGTAATTCCAAGTGTGCATAGCATATAGGAAGCATGGTTCGAATTCAGACCTGTGACCCCAGCCACTATATCATGACATCAATGAAGGGTCTTCTATGTTTCAGGGGCTGTGCTAGGCATACGTTCTATGCCATGAGGAATCTTCAACACAATCAACTGAACTTGATTTTATGATCCCCATTTTACACAAGAGGAAGCTGAGACTCAAGAGGGTTAAGTAACTTGCCCAAGGTCTCTCAGCTAAGTTCAAACCCAGGCTGTTTGGCTGCTACAGAGCCCCAGCTCTAACTTTTCTGCAGTGCTGCTCAAGAGAAGGTTAGACAGGCACTCCTCTTTCTGCTCCTAATTAATTTAACAAGTATATTTGAAGAGTTTTAGCATCCCTGCCCTGAGTCCCTAATGCTGGGTTTCATACCTAGCAGATTATGAGTTGATATA
The DNA here is from genome assembly GCA_004026745.1 of Myrmecophaga tridactyla. Classification (NCBI taxonomy): domain Eukaryota; kingdom Metazoa; phylum Chordata; class Mammalia; order Pilosa; family Myrmecophagidae; genus Myrmecophaga; species Myrmecophaga tridactyla. Next base: position 1,632 of record PVIY010013698.1, read on the forward strand.
GAATAGATCAAATACTTAGAAAAGTGCCAGGCCAACTCTAAGTGCTCTGTATCCATTTGCTCTTTTCCTCTCTTATCATTATTACTTAAGAGAATCAAACCTTGTTTCCAAACATCTCACAAGCACCTGTTTCCATTCCAACCATTTATGTGCTCATTACAACCATTATTGTTTTATTCAACAAAACAAGCCCCCTGGGATTTCCATTGTTTAGCCATCTATTCATCCTCCCCGGCTTCTTTTTATTTGTTTTGCCCCACTTTTATCATCATAGTATAACTTGCTGCGTGTCCTTACAAGTAATCTGAACGGAGGGATATATCATATTTATATATTTTATCTATCTATAGAGGGATAGCTATAGATATACTTGCCTGCCTGTCTTTCTGTCCATCTGTTCATCCATTCATCCATCCATCCATCTATCCATTAGGCTTTTCTTTAATTCAAACTGGACTTCTGCCCCAACCCCAATTAAACCAAACTGACTAAAACTGGCTGTAATCAGAAGTGGCAGCAACAGGTGCAGGAAGAGGACGAAGCTCTGACTTCCCTGCAGGGCTTTGTTTCAAGTCTTTTGTCTGAATTCCTGCCCGAGGCTGGCACACCAAAACCCAGTGCTCCCTTAGACAGATTCTGATGGTCTGCCTCTTGCCAGGCTTGAGGAGCTACTCCTTTTCAACTGGGCAGGGAGAACATAGTAGAAGTTTTGGGGGGGCACGTCCCACCACCTGCCTTTCTAAGAATGCCTCCCCACATACAAAAATGGGCCTCTGCAACCATTTTTAAACGAAGCGATCCCTTGTTCCTGATCATCCCTGACTGGGCCAGAGGTGACCCCCTGACACAAGCCAGACCTATCCTATCCTTCCTCCTGGAAATGTGAAATAGGGTGTTAGAGACTGGCCTTCATCTGGGTTTGTATTTGAACTAAGCCACTGGGGGGGACTGCGATTGCAATTTTGAGGTGGTCACCTTTTGTCATGTGGATGAAATAGAGAAAGGAGGTCTGGATAGGGAGGGACTGAGGAGGCGAGAGAGAGGGGGAAGCAGAGGGAGAGGAGATGAAGAAAGAGGAGGTCAACTGCAGAGCAAACTTGAGTTCAGAAACTGTTCTGACTGGACAGAAAGGCAGAGTGAAAGCCTTCATTCTCTGGGGTTTCCAGTTCCTGGCCCTGGGACCCCATGAAACTGAGCTGCGCTGCCACGGTCTATGAGATATCCCTGGATCTTAAAAAAAAAAAAAAAAGCCCTATTTGCTTTATTAGCTTGAGTAGGTTTCTGCTTCTTGCCTCAAAACTAGTCAACCAAGGCAAATTATTACTGCCAGTAAGATCTTATGCTCATGGGATTCTTAATTCCAAGCAATGACCCTCAATGTTATTTATTCATTAATTCAACAAATATTTATAGAGGGCCAACTATGCTCCAGGCAACAGGACAAACAGTGAAGATACAGTGTCAAGCAAGCTAGAGACTTTGCATGCTCTGCAAAGACGATGATAAAGTAGAATAAAGTGGAACAAAGGCTCTTGGAAAAGAAGGGATCCAAGGCAGGTGTGGTAGTTGGGTTCAGTTGTCAACTTGGCCAGGTGAGCGTACCTAGTTTTGTTGCTGTGGACATGAGCCAATGGTACGTGAACCTCAACTGTTGCTGATTTACATCTGCAGTCGGCTAGGACGCGTGCCTGCTGCAATGAAGGACGTTTGACTTAATTGGCTGGTGCTTAAATGAGAGCATGCAACGTAGCACAGCCTAAGCAGCTCGGCATTCCTCATCTCAGCACTCGCAGCTCAGCCCAGGCCTTGGGAGATGCAGAAAGAAGTCACCCTGGGGAAAGATGTTGGAACCCAGGAACCTGGAGAGAAGTCCGGCAGAGACCATCCTGTGCCTTCCCACGTAAGAAAGAACCTCAGTGGAAACTTAGCTGCCTTTCCTCTGAAGAACTAACGAAATAAATCCCCTTTTATTAAAAGCCAATCCGTTTCTGGTGTGATGCATTCTGGCAGCTAGCAAACTAGAGCAACAGGAAAACAGTTATCACACAGTGCTATTGCTAAGGCCACATGATGAAGGTCCAAGAAACCCATCCATCCTCCTCCTGGAGCAACAGACAGGCCTTGGGGCAGTTGGCATGTGGAGGGAAGAGAATGGGGAAATGGGAAAAGGACTGGATGAGGGTCTGCAGAACTGACTGAGCCTGGATTCCAGTATTAACAAACTATTTGACCTCAAGACAAGTCTCCAAACCTCTCTGTGGTTCCAAACTTCTAAAATGGCAGGCAGCATGTGTGTGTGTGTGTGTGTGTGTGTGTGTGTGTTTGGGAGGAGGTGTGAATAGAAAGCACCAAGGTTAAGAAGTTGTATCTTATACAACTCTATATCCTGGACTCTATATCCTGGGTCCTCAAGCAAAGGTGCTCATACTTGGAATGCTTTCTGAGGCAGAGGCAGAGTAGCATCTTAGAAAGACCATGGGACCTGAAGTTAGACAACTGGTTCTCAACTGGGGATAATCTTGCCCCCCCACCCCCAGCCAGGGGAATATTTGGAAATGTCTGGAGCCACTTTGGTTGTCATAAGTGTAGAGGAGAGGGTGTCTGTTCTTGGCATTTTGCAAGTAGGGGCCAGGCATGCTGCTAAATGTCCTACAGTGGAGAGGCCAGCCCCCACCACAAAGAATGATCCAGCCCCAAATGTCAACAGAGCTGAGATTGAGAAACCCTGAGCTGGACAAATCCTGGTGTTGCCTTAACAACACTGTGCCCTTTGACAGGCAACATTTTTCTTTGGACCTTATTACATCTTCAGTGGAATGGGAATCAATCACACCTTCAGTAGAGAGATTTTATGAGGGTTAAATAAGATAATGTATGTGAAACGTCTTGCAAAGAAGAGAAAACCAATGGTGACAATAAATATCATTAACTGAACAAGCCACTCCAGTGCAGCCTCACCAGGAACCTCTAAGCTGAGTTTTCATAACTAAAAGGATCCCCTGGGTAGCCCATGGCCTAGGTGCTTCTACCAACCTAGCACTCTCCCCACCTTCCTAGCTCTTGCAGGCGCTGGTGCAGCACAACTTCTTGGATTCAAAAGGCCTTCCTAAGGGTTCAAGACTTGAGGAGCTGCTCGGGATCCCTTGGCTTCAGGACCCAGAGGACTAGTTTCTCTTGCCATCCAGTCCCTCTGCCTCTGGAAGGACTGATACCAGGTGCTGGAGATCGGAACATGGAAACTTCTCAAGTGTGTGATTATATGGCATGGGACGTCACTATGCCATTTATTTTTATTTCTTCATTGCTAAAGGGAATATTGGCATTATCTTGGAAATATTGTAGGTTTGATTCCAGACCCCACCATAAAGTGAATATCACAATAAAGCAAGTCACACAATTATTTTTGGTTTCCCAGTGCGTATAAAAGTTATGTGTACACAACACTATAGTCTTTTATGGGCTGATTATGATCCGGTGGGCAAGGTGGGGGTGGGGCTCTTACCTGCAGGCCTGGAGAGTTATGGCTGTAGGCCAGGGCTTTCCTAAATTTAGTGTGCATCAGAATCACCTGCAGGGCTTGTTACCCCCAAGACTGCTGAGCCCCACCCCAGAGCTTCTGATTCAGTAGATCTGGGGTGGGGCCTGAGAATTTGCATTTCTAACGAGCTCCCAAGTGATACTCATGCTTCTTCTCTGTGAACACACTTTGCAGACTACTCTTAGCAAATACTCCACATCCAAGTGATGTGATATACTGGTGTTTGACAAGTGTCAGGTATCTACACTGAAGAGAAGTATTGGAACATGGCAGAGAACTTTTTTCCCCATCCTTCATCCCTGACCATCTAACAAGCATCTGCTCTAACTTCTCCTAGCTGTGACTGATCCTTAAGGAACAGTAAAGCCTACTATATATATATATATATACATATATATATATACATATATATATATTTAAAAGGGGGGGGGAGTTTTGAGCTGGCCCACATCTACCTCTGCATTTTGCCAGCTGTGTTTTAGAAGGATCATTTCATCTCTCTGAGCTTCAGTTTCCTCCTCTATAAATTGGGGATAAGAGTCCGAGTGGCCCAAGCATGGTTCTTGAAAAGATTGAATGAGTCTATGCATGTTAGTTGTATAAGCCCCGCTTTGTGGTGGGGGCTGGCCTCTCCATTGTAGGACATTTAGCAGCATCCCTGGCCCCAACCCCTACCCCCCAAATTCACATCCTTCCTGGAACCTCATAATGTGACCTTACTTGGAAATAGGGTCTTTTAGGTATCATTAGTTAAGAGAGGCCACACTGGATTAGGAAGAGCCCTAAATCCAAAATGACAGGGGTCCTTACAAGAGGAGGAGAGACAGAGAGACAGAGACATGCCCAAAGGAACGGAAGCCAAGAGAAGAAGGAGTCAGAGATGGGGTGAAGCAGTGACAAGCCAAGAACGCCAAGGATATCAACCGCCCCAGAAGCTGGGAGACGGGCATGGAACAGAATCTTCCCTGGAGCCTTCGGAGGGAGCATGATTTCAGACTTCTGGCCTCCAGAGCAGTGAGAGAATAAATTTCGTGTGAAGCACCCCGAGCGGGGTGCTGTTTTGGTGGCCTCAGGAAGCTAATATGGAAGCGTAGCTATTGCCAGGCTAAACATCCCAGCGAGTCAACCATCAGGCTGGATGGCCCCAAGATTGATATGCAGTGCCAAGACAGTAGGATGAACTCTGACCCTGGTTTTGCCATAGGGTGGCTGAAAGGGAGCGGCGTATCCTGCTAACTGCCTCTCCTGGTCCCGCAAAGCCCTGAATTCCTCTAAACGCACCCAGCCACCACCCAGCAGCCACCCAGCCACGTCTCCAGAGCAGAAGATGGCAAGTAATCACACTACTTACTCTGGACTCCGTGATGTCTCCTGAGGACGTGCCTCATTAGCTTTGATCTGGCAGGCTTACCTGCTGTAGGTCCCAGGTTTCCTTCCAGCTGCCGCTTCTCAGCATCACTGAACTGGATGTGACACTTTGAGGACACCGGGGAGTTTGACTCGGCCAGCCAACTGCCCACTGGAGACTGGCGGGCACTCAAGCCTTCAGAAGGGTCTGAACTGAAACGAAGAGCGAGGACTCATTTGGAGAAGCAGGGTTCTCTCGCTCGGCATTCCTGCAATTTTAATGGCATTTTTTTTTCTTGCATGGGCAGGCATTGGGAATCGAACCCGGGTCTCCGGCACGGCAGGTGAGAACTCTGCGTGCTGAGCCACTGTGGCCTGCCCTGCATACCTGCAATTTTAAAGTAGCACAGAGGAGGACTTATGCAATTGGAGAAGCTAGGTGTCAGAAAGGTCTGGGTTCAAACCGAGGTTGTGACCCTGGGGTGCTATGTAAGCCCCAGGAATCCCTCAACCTCTCTGAGCCGTAAACACTTCATCTGTGAAATGGAGATATGAGGAACTGCCTTATTGGGAGGAGTCAATGAAATAATCTACATTTAAGTACTTCTCAGAGTGCCTGCCTAGCACACTGAAAGTGTTCAAAATGCCCCATTTAGCTGATTCTCATCCCCCATATTGGAAAAGCCCAAAACACTGAATCACAGTGTTTGGGTTCACAAAACCCAACCTACTGTAGATCTTTCCCTTGTCAGCTTGAAAGATGAGTAAGGAGGTGTAATGTGTTAGTTCCTGAGGACTTCGGGGCTCCATGAAATGGATGGATACTCAAGAGAGAGGAGAACCCACTCAGTGGTTAGAGGTGGGGGGCAGAGGGTAGGAGAGATCCTGAGAATATTTCCTCCATCCCCTTGACTTTGTGGGCACTGACCTTACTATATCTCATGTCTCTTCTCTCAAGTCCCCAGGTAAGTTAGCTCTGAAGACTTCCGAATAACAAGTCACACTTGGGTTTGAATCCCAGCTCCCCACTTACCAGCTCTGCGACCTTAACCAAGTTATGTAACATCTCTTGGCCTCCCCTCCTTATCTGTAAAGTGGGGAGAAAAACAGCACCTACCGCCTGGCCTTGCTAATGAGCTAATGTATGGGAAGAACTCAGCAAAGAGTGACTGAGAAACGGATGCTAAGTATTTATTATTACTACCATTATTATTATTATTGCCAAAGCCCCAAGCCTCTAGCACACACGCCTTCCTTGCAGATGTGTTAGCGTGGCCGTAGTCTGCACGCAACTCTGCACCCTCCCTGGGACAGGAACTCCTTTCCCAGCAAAGAAGCTCTTCCCACTGCGGCACATTCAGGCTCCCTTCATATTCTGGAGAGTGTCCCTCCCCCGAAGGGAACTGAGGACAAGAATCACTCCCAAAATCTGCCCGCCAACCCGGAGTCACCCGGGCTGTCCAATCACATGTGTTCCCCCTGCAGTGGTTTCCTAGGTAACGAGCACTCCTGTGCCAACCCAGAGAGAAGAGGTGCTGGGCGAGGGGAGGCTGAAGGGACAGGAAAGAGAAAGGCACCCACAGTGGCAGATCTGCCGATAAAGGGTCAGAGACAGGGAGGGACTGACTGAAAAACAGGGAGAGTCATGGAGACAGAGGCAGGGGACTCAGAGCGGGAAGAAGCAGGGAAGGATGGAAGGGGGGAACCCGTCTCTTTTTGCTGTTTATACACATGCACATACACACCCACCCACACACAGGGCTGGTTTTTTAAAGGAAAAATGGTTATAATCACAATCTCCAAAATGAAGCTCCCAGGTGGTAAGACTTCTCGGTGACACTCTCACTGGTTCAGGGACCCACACAGGCCCCTGAAACTCTTTTCCCTCTGCAGGTCACTGGGGAAGCTGGACTTCTGAATGGCTCACCCACAGTATTTGTTGGGACTCAGCCTGGCAAAGCCATGCCTCAATGTCAAATTGATTTACGGAGCTCTAGGATAGGATGGGAGGAGACCCCGGGAGACAACCAGTCCAGACTCCATCTAAAACCAGGACCACGCCTTGCCTTGCATACTGCTGTGCAAGGGCTTGTGCTTTGGGGGATACCTCCAGTGCCCCTTAGCGATGGGAAGAGTGAGAATGAGTGCACACATAAAACATGTTCATAATCCTCTCGTGAGCATTTTGATTTTTAGGTCCACACAACTACAGGACCTACTGATAGAGCATTTCCTCCTACGGACCAGGCACTCTTTTATATGCACTGCCTCATTTCCTCTGCACAACAACCCTATGAGGTTACGACAACTGCTGTTGGCCCATTTTATGGACTGAGAAACCGAGGCACAGGAAGGTAAAAAGTGCTGAGTCCACACCATGGATGGGGAAACTGAGGCAAGGGAAGGTAAAGAGTCCTGTCTAAGCTTCCATGCTACCACTGGGGAAAGAGAGACACAGGAAAGTGAAGAGAGCTGTCTAAAGGCTCACACCATGGATGGAGAAGCCAAGGCATCACCAGGTGAAGAGTGTGACTCAAGATACCACACCATCAGTGGGGAAACAGAGGCATAGGAAGGTGAGAAGAGCTGTCCAAGGACTCCCTTCTCTCAATCATGGAGCAATTACTGAAAGCCAGGGAGCCCTATGCCAGACCCTCCCGAAAGAATGGTCACATCTGTGCCAGCCTAGAACTGACTGGATGATAGAGAAGGCAAACTAGTAAAAGATGACTTGAATATAGCATAGCTAGGGTGAAGGCAGTTTTCTGAGGATTTGGGGAAGTGGCATCTAAAGTCATATCTGAAGATTGATGAGGAATTGGTGGGAGGATAGGAGTAGGGCCAAAGGCAGGAGCACGGGGACATTCCAAGCAGAGTAGGTAACAGGAATGCAGGCCCACTAGAAACCCCAGGCAAAATGTAAAAGTCTGGCTGGAGTTTGACTGTGGCAGGGATGCAGGAGCAGATGAGATTAGAAAGGTGGGCAAAGGCCAGTAAAGGCAGGACCTAAGCTGCAATATCGAGTTTAGACTCTATCCAGAGGGCAAAGCCATTGATGATTTTCTTTATTTTAGGACAAGAATGATAAGATCAGTTTTGTCTTTTAGAAAGAACACAGCGATTTCAGCCAAGAAGACAGATTGAAGGGGGCAAGGCCAGCTGGGGAGATACTGAATCACATCTGATTCTCACCAGCGAGGCACATACGGAAACCGAGGCACAGAGGGGAGAGGCTATTTGCCCAAAGTCTCTCAACTGGAGAGTCATGGAGCTCTGATTTGAACTTGAGTTTATCCAACTCCAGAGCCAGACCTTTAGCACCAGCCCCCACCCCCATCCCACCCCCCAATCTGAGTATCACTAATTGGCTCATAAATTTCTTGGCCAACAAGAATCTGTAGGAGATTCTGCAATGACCATTTCCCCTGCATCTGGACAAGATCTCACACCATCATTGAGAAAGAAAATACGAGTAAGTGACACTGAATATACACCCGGTCTGACCCACCTGGGAGTTTTCCACTTTCAGTGTTTAATTCTCCATGGAGTGTCACGACCCCATGTCCCCAGAATCTTCCCAGGCACTAGCTGCTCCTTCCTACTGAGCATTAATCCTAAGATCTGAAGCATCTAAGACTCTAGGAGACTGTGATGGTGCTTTAGCCCTACTCAGAAAAGATACTTTCCCCAGATCCCATGTCCAGCCTGTGATCTAAAAGAAGTGATTTAGAATAAGCCTCCTAGAGTACTGAGGGTGAGATCCCTAGATCCCAGTAGAGCAATGCCAACTATTTGCCAAGGGACCTTTAACAAGTCTGAGAAACAGTTTAAAATATATTTTCAAAAACTATCTGACAATAGATGTCCTGTTTTTAGTTCATTGGATTGAAAATCATTTTCTTAACTGCATATATTTTTTGAACACCTACTGTGTGATAACATGATGAAAGGTGCTTTACATTCATTATCTGTTTCATTCTTAAAACACCCCTATGAGGCAGGAATGGTTAGGATTCCTATTTTACAGATAAGGAATGTAAGGCTTAAGGCTTATGGAGGTTAACTGCCTGCCTCATTAACCAAATTGTCAATCAATTCATTCAACAAGTTAATTGAGCACCTACGATGTACTTTTCCAGATGCTAGAGCCACCCCCACTGAATAAAACAAAAAAGCACAAACTGAGGGCGGCTGCCGTGGCTCAGCAGGCAGAGCTCCGACCTGCCGTGCTGGAGGTCTGGAGTTCGAGCCCTGGTGCCTCCTGCCCATATGCAAATTAAAAAAAAAAAAAAAAACACAAACTGAAAACATGGTCCTTATGGAACTTATGTTCTAGAGAGCAGAGACAGGAAGTAAATAAACATATAAACATATACAGATAAACATACATAAAACTCAAATAAACATGATAAACAATGATGGTGATAAAAAGGAAAAAAAGGAAAAGCTGATATTGTATCAGGCAGGATTAGTTAGGTTATGGTGCAATAACAAACAACCCCCAAATCTCAATGGCTGGCCCATTTCTCACTCACACAACATGCCAAATGCAGGTAGGCAGGGGTAGATGTCATCACTCAGGGATCAAGGCTGATGGAGGCGTCTTCTGAGCATGGGTTTCATCTCAGTGTGATAACTATGGCAGGAAGAAGAGGCATGGAAAATCATGCACTAGCTCTTAAAGCTTCCACCAAGAAGTGATACATGTCACTTCTGCTTACATTTCATTGGCCAAAGCAAGTCACATGGCCAGTCCTAATTACCATGTGGGTGGGAAAGAGCAACCCTACTCTGTCCCTGGAAGTTGGAGAACCAGAGTATTCTGAAGAGCCCTTGTGACTTGCACAGTGAGGAATACAGAGTAACAGAGGGGACTGCTTTGAGTAGGGAAGCCGGGGAAGGCCCTTTCGATGATAAATTGCAGGATTAGGATTTGAACCCTAGTTTTTCACAAGCCCCTGCCTTCCCCTAACCCAGGATACTAGGATGAATTATTAATGGACAAAAAAGACAGCTCATCCACCACATGTACACAAAACCAATGTGCAAATTGAGATGTGGAAGTCAGTCCATTGTCAAGGTCTGGTTCCGATTGATGAAAGGCCTGCTAAGTCATCCTGACAAGCAGAGATTCTAGCAGCATCAGACAAGAGTCCCTGCTTTTGCCTCCTTGGAAAATTCAAAGGTCGCACACCTTGGTTCAGAAACTTATTTTCTTCCTCTATTCCTTTCTATCTAAGAGTCATAGGGTGGAAAACATGACGAGCCTTCTAACCTTCCATGGCAACTGAATTGTTAAATTAGGCAAAACACTAAAAGTGGAGAAGAAACTTCACCTGAGAGCTACGAACATGGGTAAAAATGCCACACGAATGCCTGAAGTTAACATTTTTAAATCAAATGGTTAACAAATGTCTTTCTCATGTGAACAGAGATAGCCTCAGTTGGTTGTGCCCTGGACGTGGCTTTGACCTGCAATTGTTTCCTCTTTCTCTGAAAGGCTCACTGTCTCCCTGGCTTATTGGACATCCAACTCTGAACCCAGCCCTGAGCTGTGTCCATGCCGGGACCCAGCTTACATGTGGTGAAGGGATGGGTTTGAGAAAAGGAGAAACGGAGAAGGGGGGCTGGAGAAAGGGTGGGGAAGGCAAGGAGATAAAAAGAGAGGGAGGAAGGGTGGACAGGAAGATAGTGACCGTTAAATGAGCTCATTTTCTAGGACACAAAACAGGGGGACAATAAGAAGGGAGCAAGTAGGGGAGATGCAGACTCACCGGCTCTGCTGGCAGAGCAGGACCATGGACAGGGAACCTCGGGTGGTAAAGGCAAGATTCTGAAGCTGCAGCCTGGACTGCCTATGTTGAGGGGGAGGGATTAGCACTTCCCAAGTGGTTACTCCTCAACCCTGAGGTTGAGAAGTGGGGTCTCGGGTCCCCATTTCACAGCTGAAGGCACAAAGGGAGGGCTACAGACTGTGTCATTCCGATCTCAGCTCAGATCCCACCACCACATCATCAAGCCCCTTTGTCTCCTCTGTCGTGCACCCTCCCTCCCCAGCCAGTCTCTCTCCCTTGAGCCCAATTGATTTTACTTCCCAGCACTTGCCACTAGCAGAAGTCCCATCGCTCCTGTATCTGCTCACTTATGTCTCGCCTGTCTCCACAATGAGAAGACGAGCTCCCTAAGCCTGGGCATCTCGTTGCTCTCAATTGACCGCTGCATTCCCAGCATCCATGCAAGGGCCTGGCACACAGTAGGTGCTCGACAAAGATACATCGATTGAACAAAGGAATGGCCGTACAACTCTGCGTCTCAACTTTCAGCAGTGGAAGAGTCAGGTGCTGCTTTAATGGGCACAGAGTTTCTGTCTGAGATGATGAAAAAGTTGTGGAAATAGCGGTGGTGATGGTTGCACAACATGTAATTAATGCCACTGAATTATACACTTAAAAATGATTAGAATGACACATTTTATGTTATATATATTTTACCCCAATAAAAAAATTAAGTCAGAAATAAAGGAGATAAGAGGTAGAAGCAAAAGCATGAGTCCAAACAAAGGAGGTAGCAGGAGAGCAGGCGGCTCCGGAGCCCACGTGGAGCTGCCCCAGCCAGGAAGCTTTGGGCAGAAGTCCCAGGCAGGGCAAGCCCAGGGCTGGGCTGGGTGAGACAGACTATCAGGCCCAGGGCCAGGGATATCCAGAGACCCCTGCTTTTCAGGGCCCCAGAAAGCTCAGTGCCCGGCTTTTCAGCAGCGCCATCCCCATGCACAATCTCCCAGCAGTACATTTCCACGTGCCTCTGACCCATCATCCTGGGTGTCTTCGTCTCCCTTCACTGCCTAGGTGCCCTTGGCTGGAGGTTATCACAATCCTTGTTGCAAAGTGGATAAATGAAAATGCACCCCCAAAATCAAAGTAGCCTGCTTTCCTGGTGTGAGGAAAGGAGAGGATGCTAAAGGACAGGGCATTTATGAAGACCCGCTGCTCAGTTATCTCATTGATGCCACACAGTCAATCATCCAGGTAAAAAGCAGTATTGTCCCCCCTTACAGATGAGGAAACTGGCGTCCAGAGATAACAGTGGTGATGGTTAATATTCTTTGGGCCCTCTGTAAATGCCAGACACTATCCTAGCACTTCACATGAACTTTCTCAATTTCAGGTCAGAACAATGTGCTTTTATCAAACCCATTTTACATACAAGGGACTTGAGGCACTGAGACACGGAGCCACCCAGCTGGTAAGCAGTGGATCTAAAACATACCCACGCTGGGGGGTAGGCTCCCAACATGGTGGTCTTTCCATCAGAAAGAGGGACTAGGGTGAGGCAAGTGAGGCACTTTCCTCAAGTGCAAAATGTAGGGGGGTGCCAAAAAGCTCAGTAAGCAGGATAAGTAATATTTTGATGCAATAGTTTTAAAAATCAAAATCAATTTTAAAAATCCATGTAAATAAAGATGCAATCTGTCATCATGTTGCAGCTTAAGGCCATAGGAAAAACCAGTCACACTGGCCTCGCCCTAACCAAGGAAACTCCTCTGAGTAACCTGGTCTGTGGCTTATAAGGGCCCTGATACCTCACACCCTCAAATAATAAAAATCTAGCATTCATGGCAGCATTTTAGGCTGTCAGAGCTCATTAGCAAACATTCTGCAATTGAAGTCTCAGTAAAACCTGTCGAGGAAGTCAGGACCCATATTGGAATACCTGCTTCTCAGCTGCAGCCTCGGGACCCAGAGAGGTTAAGCAACCTGCACTAGGGCACACAGCAGCATCAGTTGTACCTAGATGCAGCCCTTATTCTACTCCATAGAACTTTGCAGGTACAAAACCAACTATCTTCTTTGCCTATGAGATTTAATAAGATTTACCTGAATTCCTCCACTCTCTGTATAGGATCCCTACAGTTAGAAACAATTTGAGCAACAGATTTAGCAAATAATACAGATTGCCCAGTTAAATCTGCGTTTCAGATAAACAATGGATAATTTTTAGTATAAATATGCCCCATGCAATATTTGGGACATAGTCATACTGAAAAGTTATCTAATGTTTATCTGAAATCCATATTTAACTGGGTCTCCTGTATTTTATTTAGTTGCAAGAGACTTAGGATGATAATAAAAATCAGACCTAGCACTTAACTGGGCACATACCCCTATCATTTCCCTCACTCACTCCCGGTCCTGTCCCTCTGGCTGGCCTTTCCCCAGCTCCTCAGGCACATCAAGCTCTTTCCAGCCTAAAGAACCTTACTTTGGTTCCTCCATCTGCTTGAAATGCTTCCTACCTCCTCAAAGAAGCCTTCCCCACCACCTCATGCCCTGTCTCTTTTGCTGCCTCAGTCTCTTGTTTTTTGTTGTTTTTTTTTTGCAGCAGGAATTGCAACTTGCAGTGTTTGCATTATATGGCTAGTAACTTGGTTTGGAGCTGACTCTCCCCTGTGGATTGCAAGCTCCAGAGGCTGTGTTGGCTGGTCCCATCGTATTCCCCTCTCCTAGCACAGCGCCCCATAGTAACTGATGAATACATGTGTTGAGTTGTCCCTAAAGCATCCGCATCCCTAAAGCATCGTTTGCTTCCCTGAAGGATCCTCAAAAGTCGCCTCATGCCTGAGTTCCCTTTAACCCAGACAGTGCACAAGCCTGCGAAGTTCAAAGGCTTTTGCTGATAGCCTACAGTCTCAGACCCTGAAACTCACCAACCTTCACATTACTTCCCTGAACAACAATAACAACCAAAAAAAAAAAGTATTATATAACTCTAGATGGGGGAATAGTCATCAAAAATATTTCCTTGCCTAACATCATCCTGTTATTATTTTGACATCTGTGTAGGCTGTGGAATAATTCTTTTAACTCTGTGTGTGTGAGGCATATTTATGTCTCTGGCTGCAGCACGGAACATATGCAAAGGCTTCTGAAGGCTATTCTAGTAGGTCTTGCTTGTCGCCATATCAGGTCTGTGAAGAGGACCTGAAAAAGCATCTCTGCTGTTTACTATGTCTTAACGGGGATCCATTTCAAAGTGGCAGGGTGATAACCAAGCCCTGCCTTTACCATCTGCAGGCAACTTTGGTCTCGATAGAAACAGCTGCATTGGGGCCAAAAGGTCTCCATCTCATGACATTGAACGTGAATTGGAGGAGACTGTCTTAGTTTACAAGGCTACTATGACAAAAATCACACAATGGATTGGCTTAAACAATGGGAAACGATTGGTTCAGGGTTTTGAGACTAGGAAAAGTCTAAAACCGAGGCATCAGCTAGGTGATACTTTCTCCTTGAACACTGGCATTCCGGGGTGGGCTTCCCCTGATGCTGGGGTCCTCGGCTTTCCCCGCCCCACGGTGATGCCCACAGAGACGTCCTCTCTTTTTGCGTCTGGGTCCTGCAGACGTCCAGCTCCCGGCTTGTCCCTGCGGCTTCCTCTCTAGAAGGCCCCCGGAAACAGGATTAAGGTCCAGCCTCAGCCAGGTGACTGTGCCTTAGTTAAAATAACCTCACAAGAGGCCCCATTCACCATGAGTTCACAGTCACAGGAATGGATCAAGATTAAAAGCATGTTATTTCTGGGATACACAGCTCAATCTGCCACGGGGACACCATCTGATCTCAAATAGTAGCAGCAGCAGCTGCACCGGCAGGACCTGCCATGCTCAGGCGTTCACTGCACAAAGCTGGTTCCAGGCATTATTTCATCAAATCCTCCTCTTCACCCTCCACAGTCAATTCCATTCTCCCCACTTCTCTGAAGACAAAACTGAGGCCCAGCAAGAGGTTAAGAAACTTCTCCATGTCCTCAGAGCAGGAGATTTTAACCTATTTCTTCCTTCTAAAGGTAGATATGCATTCTAACTGCAGGACAATAGCATGCCCGTGTCATAAGAAGGAGCAGGAAAGAAACTAAGTGGTTTTCCCAACGAGCATGTACTTCCAGCCTAAGGTGGCCCAGTGGGCACCAGGAGGGAGTGGAGAGAGCTGGGACCTTGGAGTCAGGCCCATCTAGGATGCAATCTGGCCACGTGCATTTAGTTGTCTTGTGACTCTGGGACAAGGCTCATGCTTCTCTGAATCCCACTTACCTCATTTGTAAAATGGGGATAGTAGTCACTCCTATCTCATGAGAAACTTTTATTGACTAATATGGGCAAAAAAATGCATGAAAACACCTTCCCAAATATCCATGCCCATTAAGGATTGAACTGTGTCCCCCAAAAAGTCATGCTCAAGTCTTGTGAATAAGATTCTATTTGGAAAAAGCATCTTTAAAGATACCATTAGTTAAGATGAGGTCAAACTGCAGTAGGGTGGACCCTAATCCTATAGGACTGGTGTCCTCATAAGTAGAGGACGTTTGCACATAGTCGGTAGGAGACAGAAGGAAGACGGCCATGTGATGGAGGCAGAGGCTGAGTCATGCCACGGACTGCCAGCGAGCCACGGCCAGGACGCTACAGACTTCAAAGGAAGCGTGGTCCTGCTGACACCTTGATTTCAGACTCCTGGCCTCCAAAACTGTGGAACAATACATTGCTGTTGTTTTAAGCCCCCCACAGTTTGTGGTCCTTTGTCACCACAGCCCCAGTAGCCTAAGACAGTGTCGACACGCACAACCCATCAAACACCTTGGCCAAACGATCCAGGGTTACGGATTTCCCCTTGGTGGGCTGGTGGGTTGGTTGGTTTGGGTATTAGATGTACTGGTCCTGACCTGGATCCCTGCTAAGCACAGTGGCAGCTGGCATCGTGGAGGTAGCTGCTGTGCAGTGGCCCTGAGCATGTGCAAAAGCCTTCCATGCCCCTCCCTGTGTGGCGATCCTTGCAGCTATATTGGGCTTGGAGGGCAAACCTGGGAGAGACCCTTCGTGGCTCTAGCCATTTTATTCCCAGCATCACGAGCTTTTCTGTCTGGGCCTCACTCTTCTCAACTGTAAAATGGGCAAGTTGATGACCACCTATTATGACAATTGTGGGAGTAAATGAAGGAAGGTGTAAAGCACCCCCTGGCTCGGGCAGGCCTTAACAAGTGCTTGTCGTGAGTTGTCTTGCTGTGACTATCAGGGAGCCCCTGAGTAACAGACACAGGGCTGTACCCTGGTCCCAGACTTGCAGATGTTGAGGACCATTGGCTGCCTTTCCTGTTGAGGAAAGTCAATCACCCTAGGCCAGGCCTGAGAACCTGTATCTTCAAGATACAAGAACTCATAGGTGTTCTTATCTCCAGGCAATACGCAAGGCAAGTGATGTGCCCAATCATTGGGCAAATAATGCTCATGCCTGGGCCCCATGCTACCCCCAGCTCTCCTGGATCAGAACCTCCAGGGGTGACGCCCATACCCCTATATGTGAAAGTAGCTCCCTACCTGATATTGAGGGGCACTCCTGATTAAGAATCATTGCTTTGGGGCAGCAGTTCTCAAACTGCAAAGTATCAAAGCCCATTGGGAATGTACTTGAAATGCAGACTCTCAGGCCCTTACTTCCCAAATATGATTCAGTGGGTCTACAGTAAAGCCCAAGAATCTATGTTTTAACAAGCCCTACCCCACAAGTAGTTATGATGCAGGGAACCCAGGGACTCCCTGTCTTGAAAACATTATCTCCCAAACTTGTAGGATCTAAGAATGGCCAGGGCCCTTGCCTTCCAGAAGTGAAAGCCCCATTCCGTACTTGGCAGAATTCTGAACACCCCACATGGGTTGACTCAATCGACCTTCATTACAACACCACAAGGCAGGAGGCACATTTTAGAGTGAAGGAAACCAAGGCACAGAGAAGTGAGAGTATTTACAAGACCTCAGAGCTAGTAAGTGTCAGATCCTGGATTTGAACTCAAGCACCCCAGCTCCAGAGCTATGCTACTACCCATTAAATCTCGCCACCTCATTACTGATTTAGCTCTAGTCTTCATCCATGGTTAAAAGTCCCTCCCATATCCAAAGTTATCTACATGTCTGACTCTGATGTCTGTAGGTGATCCCAACTCAGAGGGACCAACCCTGTTCCCACTGGCCAGGAGAAATGGGCTTAGGGACAGGCCTCTAATTCCTGGCCTTGAGGCCCTCGCAGGTGGTTAGGGCCTCCTTTAGACAAAGCCTGGTTTATCTCTGCCCTGGAAAATGCACTTCTCTCCTCTTTCCAACTCCTCTTGGAGCAAAGTGGATATCCCCCAGCAAATCTGCTGCCATTCAGTGCTGAGCAAAGCATACAAGCTTTCCCTGCAGTCCTGCTGCCCTGGTAAAGAGGATTCAGAGCACAGCCCATTTAAGTGCATGGCCCCTATAGCTCACACGTTCATTCAACCAACATATACTGAACATCTGCTCTGTGCCAGGAGCCCCTGAGCCCCTGAGCCCCATTTTGGGGAATCCATGCTGAGTCCCTGACATCCTGGAGCTCATAATCCATCTCGGGAGACAGATCTGCAACCCAATAAGCACATTTGTCTCCCAAGCATCGTGCAAGCTGTGTGTTATGCTGCAGTAAGAGGCTGCAGGTCAGCATGGCACCTCCCCTGGCACCGCTTAGCAAGGGCTCCTTAGCCGTTACCAAGGACAGTCAGTAGTTTGTTGAGACATTTTTAGCTGAGCCTAAGAAAGGCTTTAAAAGCCAAACAAAACACCTTGTTTGAGTAACATGTAATAGAACATGGACTTTGCTGCATCCTTAGCAGTTCCAGTGACTTCTCTGTTGTCCAAGAATGAGCTCAGGGTTTCTCTGAGAGGCATGCAGCCTCCACAGTTCTGTGAAGGAAGCAGGGTGGGAGGACAAGGAGAGAGCTTTAGAATTCTGCTCATCACTTGTAAATCAGAGCTGAGTGCTGGCTCATTCTTCAATGGATCCAACAAAGTCATATTGCAATTCTCTTCGAGGTGGGATTCCAACTGTAGGAGCCAAGACGCTTACCTGTGATCATCCCCAAGACTGTAGGGAAATAAGGGCCCCAGGACACAGAGATAGAAGGAAGCAATCCTTCATTCATCCCCTAAACATTCGTGTGGGGCCTACTGTGTGTTAGGGCCTGTGCTAGAGCTACAGAGACAGTGAGCACCGAAAATCAACCCAGCCACTGCTCTCACTGAGCCTAAAGGAAACAGAACGGCACGTAATTACGGGCACAGAGCCTCAAACAAGATGCCTGAGATGGGCACAGAGCCTCAAACAAGATGCCTGAGATCTGATCACAGTTCTGTATTCATACAGGTGATCGTGGGCAAATCACTCAACCCTCCTGGCTCTCCAGATTCCCCATCTGTAAAATGGGCATAACCATAGAACCTATCACATGAGGTGGCTGTGTGGGTCATATCAGCTAAAATGAGTCAAGTGCTCGGAACAGCGTCTGGCCCAGAAAAACAACATCTTCTACTGTCACTGAGATGGAAAAATGAAGGAGGGGCCTATCAATTGACCAATGACATACACAAATGTAAGCTGGTTCCTGTGATAACCAGGGCACTCTGAAGTTATAAGATAAAGGGACTTGATTTGGAGAGGTCAGGAAAGATTTACCGTAAGGAAGAGATGTTTGAGTGGAAAATTGAAAGACAAGGGACAGCAAGGGAAGACTAGAGGGAAGAGTAAACCAGAAGTGGGAGCAGCACATGCAAAGTCCCGGCTGCAGGAGGGAACACAGACATTTCCAAGACCTGCAAGAAGGTCAGTGTGACTAGAAAGCACAGCGTGCAGGGAACATAGTTCAAGATGGGGGCTGGAGGTGCAGGCAGAGGCCAGCTCATGTTGAAGATTTTTCTCTATTCTAATCATCTGCCTTGAGGCAAGTCTAAAACCTCCTCATACCAAACAAATCGTTATTTGCTTTTTATTAACCATCTCCAGAGGAGTTTCACAACCCCCCCTTCGCAAAATCCTACCGTTGCCCCGAAAATAAGTCAAATTTGTCAGCTATTTTTAAAAGGAGGTTAAGATGGAAAGTCAAAGGCATTCTCCTTGATTCACCAATAAGAATTTCCAAGGCTGTGTGTGTAGTCAAATGACTTACAAGGCTCCTTGGTTCCCAGAAATATCGGGGAGTTTAAAATAGAACAGTCATCATTTGCTGCTGAAGAAACTTCAATGCCACACAAAAAAAAGTGGAAGAGAAAGGAGAGAAGGAACACTCTTTGGGGGCCAGCCATATACTGGGGTTTGGACTGGGCAGCGGGCTCCTTTTGAGTGTTTCTTATTTAATCCCCACATCCGCGCTGAATAAGAAAGATTATTGCTACTCCCTTTTTCACAGCTGACGATCTGAGGCTCTTACATGGCTTGTTCGAGGCCAGTGTTTGAACCAAATGCCTGAACCTAGTAGCATTTTCTGCGACCCTTGATTAGTGGTCAAGGTGGTGAAGACAAAAGGGATGGTTAAAGGTGGAAGGCCAGTTTAGCTGGTCCCCTCCCATAAGGGTGACCCATCATGCTGGTTTGGCTGTGAATAGGAGAGTCCCACGTCCCAGGAAACCCCTCAGTGATGACCATGCCTCTCATACCAAAGCAACCAGGAATGTCCTCACAAGGTAGGGCCCTGGGGAAATTTTGAAATTGGGTAATATAACTGGGCATGGAGGCTCCATGCTTAACAGTGAACTTGTTCACATGCCTATACCCCCAGAAATTCATGGGAAGGGAAGAAGGTGAGCAAACGGTATATTAAGAGCTAATGGCACATAGAGAGACCATGTTTTCCAAACCCAAGGATGGAATCTTTATTCAGTTTTCAAATGTCTGTTGAACTCCTACTAAGTGCCAGGAATGGTTCTCTGTGCTGTCATCTCTGATGACAGGGATACAATGTCCCTGTCATTACACAGGTTATAGTCCAATAGGAAAGATACAAAAACAAGCTCCTATATATAAGCAACATAATGTTGGGGGCTAGTCTAGACTTTAAAGGAAATAAAGCCACTGATGTGAAAGAGAGTGAGTGGGGTTGGAGAGGAGAGACTTCTCTGCCTGAAGTAGTCACAGGAGGGGTGTCTGAGGAGGTGACATTTGAGCTGAGAAGTGG
Source organism: Myrmecophaga tridactyla (assembly GCA_004026745.1). Classification (NCBI taxonomy): domain Eukaryota; kingdom Metazoa; phylum Chordata; class Mammalia; order Pilosa; family Myrmecophagidae; genus Myrmecophaga; species Myrmecophaga tridactyla. The sequence goes on from PVIY010013698.1 coordinate 21,529, forward strand.
GCAATGAAGCCGTGTCCATCATCTGGAAGCAGAGTGGCCCAGGCACCGAGAGCAGTAAGTACAAGTGCCCAGTCACTGAGGCAGGAACAAGCCTGGTGAATTTTAGATACACAGAGGGAAGTCGGGGACTCTAGAACACCGGGAGGAAGGAGGAGAACCCGGGGAGATGATGTCAGAGACAGGCAATGGGAGAGGCACTCCAACTGTAACCCAGGCTGGATGGAAGCCTATAGGAAGGACGCTGTGGCGAATGGTATGCTCTGATCCCATGTTCTAAATGAACCCTTGGGCCACTGTCTGGATAATGGATGTAGGGACTACAGCGGTGACAGGAGACCTGTGAGGAGGCTCTGGCTGTGGCACAGATGATCTATGATGGAAGCTGGGACCAGGGTGGAGGCGGTGGAGAAGAAATGAAGTGATAACATGCATACTACACTGCGGAGGTAAGAATCTGGAGCTTGATGATGGATTGGATGCAGGGGACAGGTGCGTAGGGGAGACATTCCTAAAGAAGTTCTAGATTTTTAATAGTCATGTCAACTAGAATAACTCACTTAACTTCACTGAGTCTTAGTTTCCCCAATAATATGTGAGCATTTATTTATTATTATTAACCCACTCCCATTGGGTTCTGGGAGGATCAAATACATGCCTAGCTCAGGGCCTAGCCCAGGTAGCATTAGGAAAAAAAACTAATGTGTTTTTCCATTAGGCTGTTCGAAGTTTGGCTGTTACTGGAAAAGAACAACATATGGTTAAAGAAATTTAGCTGAATTCAGGGAAACAGAAACAGCTCTGCAGCAACAAGGAGCCATGTGGACTTCTTGGTTCACTGAACTCATCTGAATAGGGTCTGTACACAGTGTCTGCCAGTCGGTTGTATTTTTGCCATAGATTGGGTTCTAGACTCGATTGTTTCAGTGCAACTGGCAGCTTCAGTGTCTGAGATGTGGTTGATCTGTTACTCATCCGTCAGCGTGGGGCAGGGAGGACTCTGTTCTACTAATGACTGCTTGTAGGGCTCTCAGAAGACAAAGCCCAACAATGGGTTTCAGTGGCCTTATTTCTCCACTCCTTCGCATACAATCTTTAATCATCTTTAGAGCCTAATAGTTCGGGTGACATGTTCAGCAAAATTTATTACAGACAAACTATTTCCTTCCCACATCCCTGAAGTATATTCAGTAAGGGGGGGGGGATGTGGAATCTCTGTATCACTAATGGAAACATAAAGCTCTTCAGAGATGGGAAACCTCAAGTTTCATAGCACACTGCTTATTTTTTTCTTTTCTTGGTTTACTATTACTTTTTAATAACTGGGGGGTTTCTAGCTTCTTTGGTTAAGCTAGATGTATTTAGCCCTTCTTCAAGGATCTGAGACTTGCAATGAGAAGAATTTAATTTTTTTTAACATTTTAGGAACACAAAAACTGTACAGGGGCAACATTGAGAACAAAATAGGTCCTGATCCAAAGCTGTCCTTTTCCTCTGAATATGTGGACTGGCTTCTGACACTCCCTTTGCTTGCTCAGTTGTTTCTTTAAACCATCTTGCCCTAGCACATTTGCTGCTCATGTCACTAAACCCTAAGAAAGACAGAGAGAGAGAAAAGGGAAGAGGAAGGAAGGAAAGGTAAGAGGGAGGCAGAGAGGGAAGGAAGGAAGGAAGTGGATGGAAAGGTGGGTGTTAAGAGCTAATGCTGTATACAGTGAATTTTGCAAACCCCAAACTGGAGCATGTAATGCCACATCACAGAAGGTAACAGGTTTTCTGTATGTACTTTGTGTTACGCATTCTAGCAAACGAGTGCAGCAGCAGCATCATTTCATTGAATCCTCACAACCACCCTCAGAGATAGGAATTACTATTTTAGACGATGAAATCTAGACCCAAGGTCACTCAGCTAAGAAGTGGTAAAACAGATCAGGAACCAAAACACATTGCTCTGCATGGGGAGGGTACCCATTGGGGTGACATGGCAGAATATTTGAAATGAGGATTATCCTGGTGAATACTTCCTGATGAATCTTTAGGAGACAGGATTTCACTTGGAAAGATCTTGACCTTGGAAGCACAAAAACCAAGCTATTGCCTATTACTGAATTGTGGAGGCATGAAGGGAATACAGTGACTTTCCTATGCCCTGGTTTCCCCTATTTAATTTCGAAGATAATGCTTACTGCATTTTCTTGTACAAAGGTAATATACGTTTACCACAAGAAATTATAAAACTATTGAAAATCCAAAAAGAAAATGTTTATCCATCATATCCCCACCTGATATTAACTTCAACATTTGTTATATACCAATATATCCGTATATAAATACAACACAGGAAGGATATTGTGCATACTATTTTGTACCTGGGCTTTTAAAAAACTTATCACTATATCATAGACTTATTTCCATTTTAATAGTTATTCCATATCATCTTGATGTGGTACCATAGTGTTTTCTTTATATAAACAATCATCTTTCAAGCTGATTTCTTTAGGATAAATTTCTAGAAGTTGTTTCTCCTTTTGAGAAGAAGTTGGATAACCTCTATCCTTAAAGACTTTAGGGACAAAGTAAGAGAACAAATCAAAGGAAAAAAATATCAGGAGTGGGGTTCCAGGTGCTGTACCAATCCACAGAGGACGGGAAACCTGACTCCCGTGTCATCCCCTCTCCAATGGAAGCATTGCTCAAGGTGAATATCATCTAGCATCATAAGCTGGGGTGGGGTAGAAAGGTGAAGTAAGGATACTTGGACCGCACTGCCCCAGGAAGAGAAGCAGCAGGAAGAAAAGAGGACTTATTATCCTTTCAGAATTTTTTCTTTGTCTAATTTGCCCCTTTTGACAGGAAAGACTTAAGCTACAGATATAGAAGAAATTCATGCTGTCAAGAGCTGTTCTTGTTTTAGTTAAAACACAGGCAGCTAGTGTTTTACACAATCCTTCCTCCCTTACTACCATCACTGATTTCATGGGGAATACAACAGAAGACATATTTTCCTCCCCAGAGCAGCAGGAGCAATGCCAGGCTAGGTCATTTCTCAGTGAATTTTCATTTCAAACCTGGAGCAAGAGAAGCAAAGGAAGTGATAGCCTACTGAAATCTTATTGAAAGCCAAACACAGGACTAAGTTCTTGAGAAGTCATAAAATGAATCCTAGGTCATCTGGTCAACCGGCTATCTGTGAAATAACAGATGGGGAAAGCAAGATAGAGATGTTCGTCAACTTGCCAGAAATAACATAGCTGTTAAGGAGTGGAGTCAGCCCAAGACCTAGTGGGGCTAAACACCAGGTGTGCCAACTCTCCAGAGCAGACTGGAACATCCGTTGATATTGCATTTTACTTCTGATCCATAAAAGAGCTCCACAACTTCTGGAGATTTACCTTGCAAACTATCAAAAATAAGCCTGCAAATCCAACTCTCTCTCTCTCTCTCTCTCTCTCTCTCTCTCTCTCTCGCCAAAATTAGAATGGCTGCTCAAGCCTTTGGAATTGCCAATACTTTCGGACCAGAGCCTGCTGAGCCTGAAATAGGACTTTATTTATATCCAATAAAGATTTCTTTTAGGATTACTTTTCCCACCAGAGATTCCAGCACCTTGCACATTGCCCTGTGGACCAGAAACACCCATTGAATTACTAAAGGATTTAATGAATTGAATGATGGAATCAATGAATAAGTAATAGGAGAAATAAAATATTAAATGAATGAGTGAATGTACTTAATTGAATAATTAATTCATGCCTGAATGGTCTACTCAGTGAAACCCACACATATTTGACCAGTTAGATCTCATGACATCCACACCCTAAGCGATCTAGCTTGTTAAATTTATTGTTTGATTTTTATTGTGGTAACATATGCATAACACAAAATTTCCCACATCAGACATCTTCAAATGTACAACTCAATGGTATTAATTGCATTCTCAATGTTGCACTACCATTATCAAAACTTTTTAATCTGTCAGACAGAAACTCTGTACCCACTAAGCAATAACTCCTTATTTTCCCTCCCCAGGCCCCTGGAAACCTCTAATCTAATTTCTGTCTCTGTGGACCTACTTATTCTAGATGGTTCTTATAAATGAAGTCATGTAATATTTGTCCTTTTGTGTCTGGCTTATTTCACACATGGCGTCTTCAAGGCTCATCCATGTCGCAGCGTGCAGTAGTACCCCATTTCTTTTTATGGTCAGATAATATTCCAGTATATCTGTATACCACGTTTTGTTCATCCATTCATCTCTTGATGGACATGTAGGTTGCTTCCACCTTTTTTGAATAATACTGCTATGAACACTGGTATACAAATTCCTGTTTTCAGTTCTTGGGGGTATATCAGCTAAAATTGGCATTGCCACATCATATGGTAAGTCTACAATTAATTTTTTGAGGAACTGCTAAACTATTTTCCACCTTGTCTGTACCATTTTACATTCCCATAGGATATACGAGGATATCAATTTCTCGTTAAACTTACCAACACTTGTTATTCTCTGTTTTTAAAATAATAGCCATCCCAGCGGGTATGCGGTTGTATCTCATTGTGGTTTTAAGCTGCATTTCCCCAACGAATAATGATGTTCATGGATTTCTCATGAACTCTAAATCTTATCTTGGAAAAGAGTTCTTCCTCTCAGACACCTAGACCTATAAAGTACTTTTAAAAAATGCTCTAAGTCCATAAGCCATTTTCAATGGATCAAAAGGCTTATTGGAAATTGTACTCCCAGGAGATGCCTGAATTTGCTTTGAATTTTACAGATGCTTGCCCTCCTTATCACGCTGAGCAGAAGTTCTGATGATCCCATCTGATTCTGAGTTATGCTTATTACTTCATCATCATTCGTCGTTTGAGATATGTCATTTATCAAAACACAGAGCTTGTGTGGGAAAACAAGAAATTAGTTATTTGGTGTGCAAATGGTTGGAGATATGCTACGTCCAAACTGAGGCCTCTAAATCCATACCAGGAAAAGCCTGGTGTGGGGGTTCTCTTAGAACCTCCAGAAAGTGTCAGAAGACTTGATGGTAAATTCAGCTAACCACTAAGTTGGCATGCTGGACACTGGAAAACAAATGGGCTTTTAGAGTCTGCTGGATTAGGTTTGAATTCCGCTTTCACACAGTGTAAATCCATGCACATTTCTCAACTTCTCTGAGTTTCAGTTTCTTTCTATGTGAAAAGATACTTAGAACTCTACCTTAAGATGACGATCCAGGGAAAAAGATGCTATTTAAGTACTCAGCATAGGACCTGGGACATGAAAAGTCTTTAGGAAGTTTTACCAATTTATCATTAAATAATAATAACAACATTTATTTTAATTAAAACCCATTGTGGCAGCCTCAGGTGAGATAGGATGTAAAGAACCTAGCATAGATTTTGGCATGCAAGCGGTACTGATAAATGTTTGTTTCTCATCACTTTTCCCCAGATGGTCCCGTTGGGGATTTTTTGCATGTATTATTTTTCTGAAGGGCAGAACCATGCAGTAAAAATGCAGGCACCTTCCAGAAAGCTACCAGCATAAACCTAACCCCCATCATAAAGACCTCTGGCTCGGCACCAGGCAAACAGACAAGCTACAAACTTCTTTCTCTGGTTCAAGAAAGTTTGATTAAGATAAAAACTGCAAATCAGCTATCATCTATGGCTGGCTAAGTTCCAGCATCGGAAGCCACAGCTGGAGACCCACTGGAGAAAGAACCTCGCATGACCCGTCATCTCCAACGTCAATCCCATCTGTCAGTCCATTCTCTGTGGGCACTGGGCTGGTTGGACGGGAACACACGGCAGCAGAGGCCACTCTAACCCAGAGGTTCCAGGAGAACATCCTGGCCTGGAGGAAATGATGTTTCCTATGAAGCATGACAGGCAAGCGGAAATTAGCTAGGCAAAGGCAGAGGTAGAGTGCTTCGAGCAGAGGAAATAATGTTATCAAAGAGTGGAAGGGGAAAGAGGAGAAAAAAATGTCCACAGAACTGAAAGACGCTGAGGAGGGATAGTGTGAAAAGAGTGAAGAAGAAGGAAAGTTAGAAGTCAAATAGACCACAGCCGTATCAGCAGAGAGCTGTGGGCTGTGGCGTGTAGTCTCCCCAACTTGTTTGAGCAATGGGGAGCCATGGAGGGCTTTTGGCAGGAAGAGGCTCAATCAAATTTCTTTTTATTTTTTTCTCCATTTCTTTTAATTTCTTTCTCATTGTATAATATATATATATATGTGTGTGTATATATATATATATATATACACAAAGCAAACAAAGAAAAAAGCAATAATTTTCAAAGCATTCTTCAACAAGTAGTTACAGGACAGAACCCAGAGTTTGTCATGGGCTACCATTCCATCCTCTCAGCTGTTTCCTTCTAGCTGCTCCAGAATCTAGGAGACTAGAAGGAGTAAATATTTTTTATCATCTCAATCAACTTTCTCTATGAAAAATAACATATATACAAAAAAGCAATAAATGTCAAAGCACATCATCACCATTAGTTATAGAACAGATTTCAGAGTTTGGCATGAGTTAAAATTCCACACTTTTAGGTTTTTACTTCTAGCTGCTCTAAGATACTGGAGACTAAAATCAAGCTTCCTCTTATGAAGCTTGTCCTGACTGCTATGTAGGGAATACAAGTTCTCCCAGTGGCTTTCTGTGGGAATAACTATGGGTTATTCACACCTTTTCTGTATTCTGTTTTTCTGCAAGATGAGATAAGAAGACTGATGATACAGAACCATAGCAAGAATCCATCCTGGCCTTCTCCAGGGATGGCCCAGGAAACACTCTGAGTCATGTAGCCCCCAGCTCATGAAAATATTCTAGAAGCTTTGCTCTCTGGACATCTGGATCCCAGATCCAGGGTGCCTGTCACACTTAGAAGCAGCTCCAACACCTCCATCTGAACCTGAATTTAGGTTCAGAAAATAAAGCCTCCCTCATTCAAGTCCCTTCTGGCACAAATCCACTATGACTCTACGTTCATCCTGAATACAACCAGGCTGTGTAATAAATACATACACAACCACACAGGAAAAGCTGCCTCTCTCCTTGAAAGGGAGAAAAGAAATAGATCAGATATCTGCCTTGCACCAGCATCAGCTCTGCAACTTTGGCCCCTTTCATGATATCTGATTAATATGCTATTGCATTTGCAGCAAATGAATGGGCTTTGATGGTATTTGGAGGCTGCCTCCCCAATTCCACTGCGAGAGAGTTACGAGTTTAAACAAACATTGACATATAATAAATCCATGCCCCTGCACACTCGTCGGAAGGTCTGACTTAATAGGCCTGACTGTCTTGAAATTTGGATTGAATTCATAACAGTGATGTGAGCTGTCTTATCAGGAAAGACAGGCTGCAGCTGGAGAAAGGACAAAATCCTTCCTTCTCAGACATGGGGTGGCCTGTCTCATGGGGGCAGCTCACACAAAAGCTACCTCGTCCCTCTCTGCCTCATTATCCAACTTTATTTTCTTCCCAGGGTGTATCTGGGTCTGAAATTATCTGGTTTGCGTTTCTGTTTACTGATTTATCACCTGTAGCGTGAGGCTCTGACTGTTCACCATTGTAACCCTAGCATTTTCCACGGAGCCAGGACCATAGTAGACACTCAATAAATTTCTCGAGCAAATAATTAAATACAGAGTCTTTCATAGCTCACACCGTATCCATGAGCCACCCTAGCCATTTAAGCCAAGACGGTAGCAGGGCGTGGCTCGGGTTCTGGACCCAGCATGGCTGCACTGGAAGCTCTGCTCTGCCACTAACTGTGGAACCCCAGGCAAATCAGTTATCTACTTGCATCTGTAAAATGGGTTAAAACACCCATTTCATAGAACTTAGAACAGTGGCTAGTAAATCACTCAAAATATTACTGAATTAATATTTTGCATGGGTTTATAACTTTTATTGAACTTTTTAAAAACTTTACTCCCACTAATAACAAATAGGTTTAATCTGTATAACAACACTGTGTGGGGGATGCTATTATTATCCCCACCTCCTAGATCAGGAAACTGAGCCACAAGTAACTTGCCCAAGGTCAGACAGCCCTAAAGGGCAGGGCTGGGATTCAAACCCATGTCTTTCTGGCCACATAGATGTCCACAAGTGCTGGGTGGATTTGACATCTGCCTGCCTGGAAGAGGGGGGCTAACTTAAACTACACCTAGGACCCTTCCCTCAGTAGGACAGTCACATTCCACCCAGTAAAAGAGATTACATGTTGAATCTGCTAAATCCTGTGAGCCAGTTTCCAGGTAAACTATAAATAGAGCCCTTCTCCTTTAATTCAAAGACAATAAATACCCGTTTCTTTAGCCAGGCTGAGCTCTGGAGCATGATACAAGGAGAAATAAAATATTCTTACAATCAGAAAGGGGGCCAGCTGGGTAAGCAAGGACCGGGTGAGGTATAAGGAAGTTAAACAGAGAAGCAAGCTTTTCTTTAGTATCCCAGAGGAACAAGGGACTGATTTGGCTGGGAAGGATGCCAAGGGGACTTCCTGGAGGAGAGGAAATTTGGGTTAGGTTTTGGAGGATTGGTCAGCAAAATAGCAGTAAGCCAGCTAATAAGGCATTCTTGGCAGAGAGAAGAACAAAAGACTCAAACTGTGGAAGTGTATGGTTCTGGACTAAAGAGCATTAATTTAAAGAGGATGCAGAATTCAAGGAGGTTGTTGGGGCACAGAGAGTTCAGCCTGTGCAGGGCTGAGAAGTTTGAACTTCCTAGTGCAGGAAGTGAGATGTCAATTTTGGCTCTTTGGCACAGGAGCCCTTTAAAATCCGATCCCAGAGTCACAGAGCAACCACATGTGGTAGGGAATAGCTAGTTGTTTGCTAAACCCATTTCTCTTTCCTCCTGGGTGCGCAGTTTGACGGCATTTCCCTGGCAGATGGCCATGTGACTGAGTTCCGGACATCAGAGGATGGGTGGGTCTGATGTACCCACTCCAAGGCCAGGCCGATGGAACCCTCCGGTCGCCAGACAGACAGGGCCACCATCCTCGCCGTAGGAGGAAGATGAAAGTTCCTTCATCATCCTGGGTCGCTGAAGGACTGCATGGAGCAGAGAGCCTCATCTCCACCCCCGCCCCTGCCAACGGCTGCCCAAGAACACATGCTTGGACTTAAGGTGAATGTATAACTTTCTATTTCATTAGCCCCTGAGATCTCAGGGCTTAATTGTTACAGCAACTAGCATTTCCTTCATTAATACACCCTAGTTCATTCCACACATATTCTTTGAGTATTTGTTATGTGTCAGAGATTCTTCTAGACATCAGTGATATGGAGGTACAAGGTAAAAGGTCCCTGCTCTCAAGCAACTTTGGTAGGAGGAGGCATATCATAAACAGGGGAGGAAATAAGATCACTTGGAATGTGATAAGAGCTACCAAAGAAATAAGACATGATGGTGTGGCTAGAGTACGGGACAAGGTACTTAGCCTTTTTTTGGAAACAAAAACACTCCATTTCAGAACTCAAGCCTTCTAGAGACCAAAGATCCAGAGAACTGTGATAAAAAGGCCACTCTTGAGATCCACTTCATCAAAAAATCAGGAAATCTTTCCTCTCTACCTTCTAACTCACAACTCAGAGGAAGCCGAATGCTCTCGGCTGGGGAAGCCCTCACAAGAACAACCGAAGCATTTGTTCAGAGCCTGCTAAGATGCTTGCAAAGTGTGTCTACGCTTGGCTGAACTACACTTTATGCCATAAATTGCTATTGTATTTGGCATTAATTATGATCGAAGCAGATTTCTATTTCCTTAATCCTACGGACCAGCCCCCAAAGAAACAAATTCCATCAATGAGCAGAGAACCAACCACGAGCATGGCTTCAACATTTTGCCCAGTAGCATGTGCTCACATTAACGGGGACGCCTTCCAGGGACGAGTCAATGACGTACAGATGAGGTGGAGGTGAAGGTACCGACAGTTCTGACTCCTGATTTTTCTTATGACCAGTGTTGAGGCTGTGTACTGCAGCCCTTCTAGCCAGCAGATTATGGAAAAGCTTGGCAATTCTACTAGTTCTTAGGACACAGAAATACTTTCATACTTGTTGGTAAATAGCCACTGTCTTGAGAATCCTGAGTGCCCTCCCCGCCCCCACCGATTACCCAGATGCTAAACTCACTGCCTCAAAATCCTCAAGACCTTCTCACAATCCAGAAACCAGAAGGTTAAAGCCAGGCATTTGGCAAGCAGCTCCAAGACCTTGCTGATCGATGCTGCTCATGTGATAATACTTGTTGAATATCCTTGACATTACCCCTGAACTTGCATCAGAATCCCCTAGGGGGGCTATTAAAATTTCAGATTCCCAAGTCCCACCAAAGACGTACTGAATTGGACTCCAGGGTGGGGTGCACAGGAGTCGACTTTTAACAAGCTTCCTCAATGAGTTCTGGCCTAAGCACTGTTTTGACACTTTGCTAAAATGAGGGGAACTGGTTTGTGCATTCATTTGATCAGATCAGCTTTGAAGCTTGAGCAGAGCCTCAGAAGCCTTGAAACAAACTCTTCCTTAGGATTAGAAAATACAACAAAAGTCCTATCAGGTGCTGCCTGGCTCCAACGGGGACAGGAACAACCAGAGAGAGGACAGGACCTGAGCTGAACCCTGGCGCAGTCTCATAATGGGACAGCAGATGTCGGGTTGGGGGTGGGCCGAGCCCAGGAGGAGCCAAGCAGGAGTCCCAGGTCTGGGTCATCCCCGATGAGAAGAGGAGCCCAAGGCTCCAGCAACGTAAGTGTGGGATAGCGAGGCAAGCGGAGACGAGGCTGGGTGGATGGGCAGGCCATGCGTGCTCCACCAGGGAGGAGAAGGTGAGCACAGGAAGTCCTTTGGGAGGCTTGCTCAGCCCCTGCGGCTACCCAGACTGCTGGGATATAAAACAACCAACATCAGTCTCGGTTGTGAACTGTTGGGAGGAGACGATGCCTGTGTTGTGCTCAGGACTGCGCCGGGGTGCCCTGTCTGGTCCCTCCATAGAGCTGGCCATCAGTGATGCAGCACTGGGTGAATGGACGGAGGGAGGGATGGAGGGCCTTGTATGTGTCACCTGACCTCCGTGACTCTCCTCACTTCCAGGTCAGGGCCACTAGCATGAAGTCCAAGATCCCACATTCATTCCCTGCACCCAGTGCTAACAAATTCAGGCTTGCTCTCAAAAACAGCTTGGCAAGTAAAGCAGTGCAGCTCAATACAAGCAATGATTGCTTTTGACTCCCTAAAAGTCTCATGTTTGTTTTCACTTGCACCCAAACTTCAAGTGTCCGCAGACCCTAGTTTGATAGGAAGGAAAAAAAAAGAAACTCTTCTTTACTGAGTGACTCTTCTATATTCATTAACTCGAAAATTCTTCTGGGAACCTGCTATGGGTTGGGCACCAAAGAAGGTACTGTGTTGATACAGTAGGAAACAAAATAGAGGTCCTTGTACTCTTGGCATGTGTATTCCAATGAGAGAGTCAGGCTGTAAACAGGAATGTGATAATGTGGAGTGTGAAAAATGCTATGAAAACAATTAAACAGGGAGATGCAAAAGAAAGAGTCAAGCAGGGAGGTGATTTGTAGAAATGGCCTTTGAGCTGAAATCTGGATGAGAAGTAGACGGCAAGGTAAACATCAGAGGGAACAGTGCACCAGGCAGTGGTAACAGCAAGTGCAAAGGCCCTGGGGTACACACAGGTGTCGCGTTTGAGCAGCACAAAGAAGCCCACTGTGACTAGAACTGGGTGGTAAATGCAGAGGGAGGGGTGGATGAGGCAGGACAGGGAGGCGGAGACTAGCTCAAGCAGGTCTTGCAGGGCAGACAGAAGCTTGCCAGGGGAGGGTTCCCACTGGGCTGGTCACATGACATGCTTTGTTTTAAAAGGAAACTAAGGCTGCAGTGTGGAGAGTAGACTGTAGGGGGAGCAAGATGGAACCAGGGAGTCCTGGTAGGAGGCTGTGGCAGCCCACCAGCAGGGACATGGCAGTGGCTGGACCAAAATGGGGACTTTGCAGATACCGAGAAGCAGAGAGATTCAGAGACCTTAAGTAAGTGGGGCTGACAAGACTCTAGAGAGAGAGGAATCAAGCCAGCCAACAACCAACAGGGATGATGTGGAACGGCTTATCATCCCCATTCCTCAGATAAGGAAACTGAGGCTGAGGTCCCAAAGCTGGAACTCTCGGGGCCAGGACCTGAAGCCAGGTGTGTGCGGCCCCTGAGCCCCCATATTGTCTCCATTCTACCCTCCCCTTAGGCAGTTTTTCTCTGCAGTCACAGCCAAAGGACAGGTGTGGGGGTTTGTTCATTCCCTGTGCACCAACTGATCCTCATCTGGGGAGGAGAAATGAACCTTTGCACGAGTTAATGCCTCACTGCTTGTTGATTTAGGCAAATTCTTGGCAGCTCCAATTCATCTTCCAATGGGTAATGTAATAAGGGCCTGCATTATATTGTATCTTTCTCTGGGCTCTGAATATGTCACCCTCCTTAGTCTCACAACCTCCGCCATGAGTTATGGAATTAAACAAACACATGGCATTGACACATCGGCCAGGCATATCTTTTCCCATATATTGAAACCGGGGGTGGGAGATTTCAACAAAGCGCTGGAGTCAAGATGCTGGACAGGGAAAGGTTGGAAGTAGGAAGGCTAGGAGGCTACTTGTTGAGTCCAGGCAAGATGTGAGAGCAGGACCCATGGAGATGCCAGTGTGAACAGGGCCAGATGGCGGCAGCCCTTTGTCCATCTCATTTAACAGATCGACTTCTCCCCATCCTCTCCCGCAGCATTCTGCCCAGTACCTTGAGGCTCTCTTAGCCGTAACTCATACCCTCCTTGGCTGCTGTCCTTGCCCTTGGGTCAGACGCTTTGTAAAGCCAATGCTCATGAACATCGCTTGACACTGCTGTTTCTACCCTGTGAGAACTAAGAGGGGGAAGTCTGCCTGACAAGTAATTCTTTTGTATGTTAAAAAAAACACTCATCAGGGACTTAGGGAATGTGGCTGAAGTTCCTGAACATATTGCCACGTACACACGCTTGCCTGCTGACTCTCTCTGCCTCCAGACACCCATCCTGCAAAGCCTGGTAGGAATGCCCTTTCTGCTTTCAGAACCTGGGGTTTCCGACATTTTCAAGTCTAACCTTTGAGTTGTGGAGGCATGTTCTCTTGGCGATGGCAGAGATGCAGGAAAGCAAACAGAAACACACCAAGGCACTTCAGCTTTAGGCTCAGAGCTGGCATAGCATGGTCACCTCTACCATATTCTACTGGGCAAAGGACAGACCAAATTCAAGAGGAGGGGAAGTAGCCTCCCTTTTGGTAATAGAAACAGCAAAGTCGCATGGAAAAGAGTGTTCATACAGGAAGAAGTGGTCTATAATTCCAATCTGCCCCATCAGTCTCCAAGAGGCCTATAAAGATAAATGTAAATTACTTCCTGCTCTCATATCTCACTAACTCTGGTCTGAGGCTGAATAGCTATGATCCAATTTGCCCTCATCCCAGAAAAAAGAACATCCCAATGACCGAACTTGTGTAAGATGTGAGTCAGCGGTGCAGCTCCTTAGCAAGCCTAGCAGCGGGGCCAGGAGGTGGAACAGAAGCTGTGAGGTTGGGTGACTCCTAAGGAGCGCAGATGATGCTCCTGCCCCTCCACCAACTCCGTGCCTCTTGAGTTCCCCCCATCCTGCTACATGGGCTAGAGCCCAAGGAGTCAAGCAGACTGTTTACCTGGTGGAGATGAAGACTCTGACCCCAGCTGAAGTTACCTTAACAAGCTTCCTTCACTTTATCCACTGTAGGCTAAGCTATCTTGGACTCCGATCCTGAAAACAAGGGAGGTAGACTGGAGTATGTTGAGAAGATATGCCTTACTGTGGACACCCACCAACTCACTGTGACCATTCCTGTTGGTCTCCCACCCACAGATATATCGGGGGCCCTGGAAGTCTGTTTATGAAACAGGACACTACTCCCACGCCTGAGGCTTAGCTGACTTGAATGCAAGTGGGCTCCTGACCCAAGCTGGGCCAAAACTCTTTCTTCAGTATTTGGAATTGGGATATTCACTCCTGCCTAGAGGCTGGTCTTGTCATAGTTTGGGAAGTTTAGGGTTGGCAGCTTTGCCCATTAGAAGATCGTATGAATCAGAGAACCAGAGAAAGACAGACTTCAGAAGAAGAAAAAAGTATAGAGTGGGAAAGAAATCTAAATGGCTTCCAAATCTCTGGCTTGGATAATTTCTTGTAGTGATATTTTATTGTTTTTACTTGTCCAACATTCATTCCTCTTTTATTCAGGTACTAAGAATGTGGATTTCCTTTGGAGGGAGACTGTTTCCCCACCCATTTCCACATCATTTGCATGAAATTGGCCCCTAATTCCAGGACAAGCCTAGCCTCTCGCTGATGGGAACATGAGCCAATTAGAGGCCATCAAAGTTAACATCAGGGGCCAGGCAGAAGAGACTATGGGAAGAGGCATCCTCTCATTTCCACTAGACTTGAAGCTGTGGCTATGAGCCAGGCACTGCTGCCACCATCTTGTCACCAGGAGGGCAAAGCCTGCCTGAAAAGGGAGCCAGCACAGCAGAAGGCAGGGCTGAGAGCTGGAAACCAAGGCCAGTTGACATCACATTGCTTGAGTTCTTTGATCCAGGTGTGACAAAAGCAAGATCTTCCCCTGAACTTTTTTTACACAAGCCCACAAATTCTCTTTTTGTCTTAGCAAGTGTTCGTTTTTCTGTTCCTTATAACAAAAGTCATGACAGTGAATTCCCTGAAGCCATGTGACATTCCTACCCAAGAGACAACCCCATAAACTAGTAAATCCCTCTTAGGAAGCTTCAATAGTTTCTCTTACTAACGATCAATAGGCATAACAATTCAATACTCTTCTACCTTCTATCATTTGAAGTTGAAGGGGGTGGGATGGGACATTCTAATGTCTGCTCTGCCCAAGGCACTGTGCTAGGCATTCTCCTTCATTAAACAGTTAGCTCTGCTATTGGACAACATATGGATTCCTAAAAACCACTGCTCCATGCAAAATCATGCAAAAAAACCCCACAGTGTTTATGGGAAATGTATTAGGAGCACAATACTCAAATATTTCATCAGTGACACAATGGAAAAAAAAAAGGTAGGGACCTAAATAAAAACAGTAGCGTAGTTTTACACACTAGATTATTAAGATATGTTAAGAAATGACACAGTGAATATGGTACTTTCTTGAAAAAGACCAGAAATCTGCTTGTAAAAGTGGGCGCTGGAAGGGTTATAGCTTACAAGCTATTGCAAAGTTGTGAGATTTGGACAGAAAATCTTAACCACAGATGTGTGTGTGTATGGCCCAAACTCAGGTAGCTGGTATATGCTTGAGATGTGTACCTATGTGCATTTTTTTATCCTTACATGGCTGTGTTCAGCTGAGTTTTCTGCATTCACTTACTGTTTCCTATGGATGAAACGGCACATAAGCAAATGTGAAATTCATGTTATGTGCAAACTGTTCTTCAATATATCAATCTCATCGAGACAAATTCATGTTTTCAGAACAAGTGTCATAGCAGAACTGTCGGCATCATATGAACCTCGCCTTAACTTTATGGCATGGATATTATTTTTCCTATTTTTAAAATGAAGAAATTGAGTCCCCAGAACCAGTGAGTGGCAGAGCTAAGATTTTCAAACCCAAGTCTGTCAGACTCTAAAGCTGCCATTCTTACCGCATGGTATGCTGCCCATGAGCACCAGAGTTTCCTTGGGATACTTGTCTAAGTTGCCTTACCCTTGGCTGTCTCCTTGTCAACTTGGCACAGTAAGTAGCAACAACACCATGGTGCTCTCTCTGCCTCAGTCATCCCATCTGTAAAATGGAGCAGCTTCCATTTGCTACCCACCCACCTCATGGAGAAGGTGCAGTGTTGGCAAAGCAACACAGCTCATACAGCTCACAAAGCATGAGAAATAGGGGCTCTTCATCCAAACCCCTCCAAAGAGGAAACTGAAGGCCAGAGAGAGCAGGGGACTCACCAAGGTTACACAGAAAGGCGGTGACAGAAGAGGGATTAAAATCTGGAACTGTGGATTTCTAGCACAGTCGTTTCCCAGTAAGATCCATTATAGCTGTGGTGCCCAGTAGGACCTGGCTTAGCCACTGTTTGCTGAAACCAGCCCCTCTCCCTCAACACAAAAGAGCTGACAGGAACAGCCAGCAGGTCTGTGCTCAGCCTTTGAAGCCTTCCAGTTCTGCAAAGTCACTTGGCCGCACATAAACCCATGGCTCATTATCCTGACACTGAGTAATAACCCTGTGCTGGGAGCCAGGCTAATCAATCACTCAACCAATATTTCCCAAGAACTCCCGGTCAGTGACTACCTCCCTTCTTGCCACAAAGGGGACCTTCACCCATCTCCCCCTTGCATTCCTCTCCTACAACTGTTTTTATAGAGTTTGCCTACCGGGCAAACTGCATTTATTAGAGAACAATTCATTCTTCTCTACCATATTTTATTCATCAAAGCCTTAAAGAGCTGCCAATGAGTGCCTCTGGGCCACTAGAGATAACCACACTCTACTCTGTTGCTGTAATTCTAGCCAGCAGCAGAAAAATGTGGTCTGGATCACAGGATGGTTCTAAAAGCAAGCTCTGAAATAAAGTTTGAGTGCAAGTAGTTTATTTGGTAGGTGATCTCAGAAAGGGGAGTGGGGAAGTTGGACAGGGCAAGGAAGCAAGACAATGCAGTGTAAATGGGTAGGAGGTCATGGTGGGCCACCGGAGCTCAATTCTGCAGGACCTCCTGGGCAATGCTGCAGAGCATGCTTCAGAGTTGCCTCTGAAAGGTGAGCCTTTACTTCCAGAGACATCCACCCTCGAATGCAAGAGTGGATGCCAGAGAATGCCTTCGGATGGAGAGAGTGGGAGGTTCTTGTAGAAGGATGTATTTGGGAAGGGAAGTATGGGAGAAGAGCAGGACACCAGTGCAGCTGCTACCTGGTCATAGGTAAATGCTCCCTTTTTAAAAGACAATTTGAAATATTTTTTAAAGTCTTAATAGATGACATTAAGTGCCTACTGTGTGCCAAGCACTATGCGGACCACACAATGGGCATTATATCATTTAATCCTGACAGCAGCAGCATGAGGTAGGTCCTATAATTATTTTCACTTTATAGATGAGGAAACTGATTCATAGAGAACTTAAGTAAATCGGCAGGGGTCAAAGGGCTGGGACGAAGATGAGACTTAAATCCGCATGTGTGCTGACATTGTGTGTGACATTGTGACATCCAATGCCATTGTCTCCTTCCTATCTTACTAGCTCCTGCCGGCAGAAAGCACAGAGGTGATGAGACAGAGGTGGAGCTATCTAATTCTGGAGGGCTAGAGATCTGAAAGAGAGCCAAGTACCCATCTAGGAAGGTTATAACCCAGGAAAGGTCTATGGAGTAGACTGCTAATACAATTGCATCCATCCCTCCATTTTCCAGGAACAGCACCTTTACTTTCCTTTGGGAAAGGACACCACCCCCATTCACAGGCAACATTATGTCATTTTGAAGGGCTGATCCCACCCCCTGGCTTCAGCACATGACCCAGACCTGATCAATCAGAAAATTCCACCACCACCCCTACTGTGAATGGTTCATGGGAAGTCATATGACCCCAGCTGTCCAATGATAATCTAGCCCGGAACTTTTATGTGGGAAGAAGCAACGCCCTTTCTATTGCGGTTGCAGAACTGAGATACACAAACTGCTGAGGGAAGTGCTGCCTGACAATGAAGCCACGGAGAGATAAGCAGAGCCTAGAGATAGAAGCATATTCTTTAATGAACTTTGTTGTGGTTTAATTTATGTACAATAAATTGCATCCATGTTAAGTGTAGAGCTTGATAAATTTTGATGCATTTATAGTCATGAAGCCATCAAGACAATCAAGAGATGAATATTTTCATCACCTCCGAAAGATACCACATGCCTATTTGCAGTGGATTATGCACCCCAGGCCAAGGCAGCCACTGGTACATTCTCTGCCACTACAGTTTTTCTAGAAGCTCATGTGCATAGAATCATAAAGCACAGGCTTGAGTATCTGGCTTTTTTCACTCTGTATAATGTTCCTGAGATACAACTACGTTTTTGTGTGCTTCAATATTCATTCCTTTTTATTGCTGAGAATTATTTCATTGGGTGGATGCACTACAGTTTGTGTATTCATTCTCCTGTTGAGGAACATTTGGGTTATTTCCAGCGTTGGGCTGTTACGAATAAAGCTACCACGAATATTAGAGTATATTTCTTCTTGTGGGCATAAGTTTTCAATTCTCTTGGGTAGATACATAGGCATGGAATTGCTAGGTGTGAGCTAAGTGTATGCTTAATTTCAGGTTTAATTACATAAGAAACAAAGGGCAGACTTTAACAATATCTTTTGAGCATGCATTTCTAGCTGGATCCCTTCATTTTTTTGTTACATGATCCAATAATGCTATTAATTTCTTAAGCAAATTTGACATGGGTTGTACTGCTACTCGTAAGTGAAGACTATTGATGGATTCCATTTGCCAGTTAATGACCTCCATAAGTTCTGGCTAGAGTTTCCATAGAAAGCTGGGGATTCTTCACCCAATACTTGAAAACCAATAATACAGCCCAACATTGAGAACAGAAATCTTGAGGATCTCTAATGTTTTGTTGTTTCAATAGGTGGACTATGTCCCCAAATACTCAGGTACAGTGATTTGGGGCTTGGAGAGGAGACATGCAAATTCTCCAGGTCTCTTCCAGACCACAAAACTTCAGTTAGCTATGGTATCCTAGAGGCAGAGTCAATGACTCTCAACCCTGTACCCTAAGATTATAACTTCGGATCCAGAAGGAGGACTGGTTTCACCTTTCCTTAGTCAATGTCTTTGAGCTTCACATTCCCATAACATGGAGATAATACCAATTATCATAGCTAATGGAAGTTTTCTATTGTATTAAGTTCTTTGTAGGCATTTTATAGGTAATCCCCAAAGCAATTGTATGAGAAGACTACCATTATTACTCATATTTATGGAGAGGGAAATTAAGGTTAATAAGAGCTAGGAAGAGAGAGGTAAGATGTGGTCTATGCTTATCTGACTTTAAAGTAGGCAGCCAAGACTGATTAGATTCTACTAATCAGCAAATGCATATTGAATGCCTATTATATTCAATGCCCCATGTCAGAGGGTCTCACTCCTGGCTGCACATTAGAATTCTCTAGAGATTTTTTTTAAATCCAGATGTCTAGGCAACTTAATTGTGCCTGAACAATTAAATCAGAATATCTGAGGATGGAACCAAAGCAACAGTATTTTCAAAAGCCTCCCCTTCCAGGGGTTCTAATACATAGCCAAGTTTGAGAACCAGTATTTCTAGGTCAGTGGTTTTCCAACTTAAGCATGCATCAGAATCACATGGAGGACTTGTCAAGACAGATTGCCAGCTCCCATGCCCAGAGTTACTGATTCGGTAGGGGTCTGAGCTGCATCCTGAGAGTTTGTATTTCTAACAAGTTCCCAGGTGATGCTGCAGCTGCTGGTCTGGGAACCAAACAAAAAAAAATTAGTCCTCACCTTCATCCATAAATGTTGGCTAGACTTTCCAAAGAAAGCTGGGGATTCTTCACCCAGTTACCATACAGTGTGGTAAGTATTATAATAAATGACATGTAGGATATTCTAGAAACTCAGAGAAGGGGGACATCCGATATGCATGGAGATCCAGTGAAAACCCAAGAGGAGATGATATGCTGATTTTTAAAGAATCTTCTCAAAATACTGAAATCAATCCCAAGGTAACTGAGAGCATAAATTAGCTAATATAGGAAAACACCCACAAAAAGTGCCTGGCACATGGGAGGTACTCAATAAAAGCTCTCCTAGATCAAGTCACATGGGGTCCCACCGTCTTCTACCCAGACATCCCACCCTAAGATCTGCCGCTGTTCATTAACAGTCATGCTCACCACGTTTGCATTTAACAGAAGGTTCCTGGCAATTAGATCCCAGCTCCAAAACTGCTACCTGCAGATAAGCAGAGACCTTACTCTACAGATAGATGCCCACCTGGTATGGAGCAGCACTGCACGTTCCTGCAGATTCAGCCTGCCCAGGCATTGTTCAAAGTGCTTTATGTACAAGTAGCACAAAGATGGATATTATCTTCCCTAGTTGACAGTTGAAGAAACAGAGGCTCAGAGAGGTAAAATAACCAGGTCAGCCCATAAGTGGTGAAAATGAGATTTGGACCCAGATCTGTCTCATTCCAACCTACTCTTTCCATTACACTACATCACCTCCCTCGGAAAATCCTGCCTGGTCTGCTCCACTCCCAGCCCTGTTGGGAATGAGAAATCCAAACCCTCTAATATTTGATACATGACACTGGCTTCCCTGCAGTGCCAACTGGCCAGGAATGCCAAAAAGGGTGTCACACCTACACCCTGAACCAGCCAAAATCTGTCTCTGAACCCCCACCTCCAGAGGCCCTCAGCCAGCTGGGCTGTCCAGCACCTGGATTCCAGCTGCCAAAGGCAAGCAGGTGGACGCCAAACTGGAGGAAGCCAAGGATGAGTGCTGACAGCTTCTCTGCTGCAAAATAAGTGTTCTGGGATTGGCCTTTTCCTATGGCTGCTAACGACAGGCTGTGTGAGGCCTCCTCTGTCCTAGAAAGAGCATGGCCTCTGCAATCAGCAGAACTGGGTTCAACGTCTACGTGTGCTTGAGGTAGCTGTTGACTTTCTCAGTGTCTATTTCCATCTTTAAAATGGAGATAACTATACCACTGGGTGTTTGGAGGATAATAATAATAAAGTAGATACGAAACGTGGAGAGTTTTAGGCAGTTCCTAGTACATGGTAGACTCCCTATTACCACTAGTCCCTCCACTTCCTTGGCCTCTCCTTTCCCTGAATTGGAGGTGGTAAATCATAGTTCAGAGAGTGGAAGGGAAGGAACCTCACCCCCTTCCACCTTCGCACTCTTATCTCCTTCTGTTCACATTCCCCCTCAGCCCATAGAGAAAAGGATGGTCAGTTACTCCTGACTTCCTCTCCCTCACCCCAGCATCTAGTCCTCCTGTCTCCCATGGGAAAAGAAGTTGCTAAGCTGATTGTTCAGAACCAGGTGCATTGACTGAGCCATGGTTTAAAGTGGGCCTGATAACTGGGTCCTAAAAATCAGAAGCCAAGCTCCCCCTCCCTTTTTCCCTTCCTGCCCCTATGCTTGGAAGACTCTCTTTGCTTCTGTCTCTATGGGGTTAAACACGTTGACAGTGGGCTATCTACAGCAGCATTGTGTATATCCACCATTTTGGACTGGATAGTTCTTTGTTGCCTGTATGTGAGGCGGCGGGGGGGAGGAGTCAGTGTTCTCTCCTGTTTATTGTAGGACATCGAGCAGCAATCCTGGCCTCTACCCACTAGATACCAGTGGCCCATCGTCCACCAGTGGTGGCCATCAAAAGTGTCTCAGTTCACTGCCAAATTCACCCTGAGTGAGAGGTGCAGGGGAAGGCAAAATTGCCCCTGGTTGAGAACCACTGCTCTAGAGGCGGATCTAGCAAGCATGAGCTTTGTCAGGGAAGAGTAGGACAAGCCATGAGATAGAGTTAGCAAGTCCAGCATCTCCTTGGCACAACTAACCCTTCCAGATTCAAGAGACCCAGGAATAAAAATCTCTGATGAGGCTTCTGGAACTGAGATTCACGTACCAGCACAGTTCACCGGAGAAGCCCAGGACTGAGGAGATCCCAGGTTCTTGCAACCATGAATAAAGGCAGGACTTTGTGTGCTTGTGTGTAATTCCATCATATGAGGACTTGAGGGGAAGAGGGAGGATGATAGGAATCTGGATATCTGATTCAGCCCCAGATGCCTCCTACTGTACTGCAAAGGCTGTGGATCTATCCCTCCAGGATGTCAGAGGTCTAGTATAGTTTGGCCAGCTTGATCCATATTATGCAAGTGGGGAAGGGAGATGGAGCCACAAAGGATATGTAGGAATCAAGTCCCAAAGAGTCTTGGGTGCCCTACTAAGGAGTTTGGATCTGGTCCTGTGGGTTGGGGTGTTTCAAAGCTCACTTCTTAGACCACCTGCATCAGAATCACCTGCAGGTTCCTGCAAATACTGAGAAACCACCCCCCCCCCAACTACTGAATCCAGGTCTTTCAGGATGGGGGCATAGAAATGTGCATTTTAATAACAGGCACATTAGAATTTCATATCCAAAGCTGAGAGGTGACTGGGAGTCAATAAAGTGTTTTAAGCAGATGTATACTTTGAAAAGATGGCCAGCTGCAGGGCCTCTCATGAACCAAAAATAATTGTGTTAGAGGCAGAGAGATGGCAGTGAGAAATCTTGAATGTCTTGCCTGGGACTCTTCTCTCCACCCCTCTGCAAATTGCCTTCATCCCCATGGAAACTACTCATCTTCCCCAACCTTATATCATTGATATATTGATATATACCTTACATCAAAGTTATAACTTGTAATGAAAGACCCATGAGTTGGAGGATTTGGGTGCTGGGTAAAGCCTAGGAAGTGGAATAAACATATGAGAGTAGGAGAAGAGAATGAGAGAGAAGAACTGGAAGGACACAGGAACTGGCCTTAGTTAACCATTGTCATGGCTTCCTCAGGAAGTAGGGCCACCTGGGATGAGCCTAGATTCAAATCGGAGGCCAGCTCCATCTTGTTAGATTTGGGGCCAGGGATTTGGGGGTGAGGAGTGGCTGTTAGGGGGACACCAGGCCCACAGGGGCTCAATAAACTCTACCCACAGCAAATCCTGCCAATTACAAATGCTTCTAAGACAGGCAGAAAGGATGGGCAGCAAAAGCTGGCCTCAGTGAGCCTTCAGCAAAGGTTGCCACTGTTCAGCCATGGGTTGGGGCTCTGAGCAAGGTCCTTAATGGTGAACAGTATAAGCTTAGGGCTTAGGAAAGATTGAATGGCCTTGACTGGTATAAGAATAAGACCAAGTCCAGAGCTTTTTCCTTTAAGTTGCCAGAAGTCTTTAAGAAGGGAATATGGGCATGAGGGGGTTGCCTTAAGTTTTAGCTGATCCTTTGTTGGATGAGGGTTGCCTTAGTTTTCCAGGGCTGCTACAACAAATACCACAGACTAGTTGACTTAAACAAGAGGAATTTACAAGAGCTCACATTTTGGAGGCTAGATTCCAAAATCAAGGTATCAGTAGACTGTGCCTTCTCCAGCCTGTAGCGTTCTGGTGGTGGCTTGCTGGCCATCAATCTCTGCCTCTATCACAGGGCAGTCTATCTTTTTGTGTCTCCTCCTGTAGCTTGTGTTTCTGTGTCCAGGTTTCCTTTTCTTATAAGGACCCCAGTCATACAGGATTAAGGCCTACCTTGTTTCAGTTTGGCCTCATCTTTAAAAAAAGATACCATTTACAAAAGAGTTCATGCCCACTGGACCAGGGTTAGGACTTGAATATGTCCTTGTAAGGGACATGATTCAACCTACCATAAAGGGGTTGGAGGAGTCAATTTCTAAGGCAAAGACATTCCAGGTTGAATACATGAATTGGTACAGCTTGAGTGGGGCAGACATTAGTGGAAACCATGCCCTTGCAACGCTGATATCACACAAGGTTGTCTTTCAGCCCTGTTATGTATAACTTACAGTTGCTCTGAACCTCAGTTTCTCTTATCTGCAAAATGGTGATAATGTATAACCTCCCTCATAATGTTACTGTAAGAATAAAATAAGATAATCCACGAAAAGTGTTTAGCCCAGTGCCTGGCACATGGTTGGCACTCAGCATCAGCCAACTATTATTACAGTTGACGATGACGATAACACTATATCAAAGAGTAGGGACTTGGGCAGTGCGATGGTGGCTCAGTGGCAGAGTTCCTGCCTGCCGAGCCAGAGACCCGGGTTCAATTCCCAGAGCCTGCCCATGCCAAAAAAAAAAGAGTAGGGACTTTCAATAAGACAAATCTACATGGGACTTCCAGCTTAGTCAGTAGCTGTGAGACTCTCAGCGAATTCCTTAACTTTCTTCAGTTTCAGTTTCCTCATTATGAAATAGGTCGAATGCTTCCATGGCAGCTGTTTATGTAGATAATGCATGGAAAAGTGCCTGACACAGAATCCCAGATCCTATCCTTTCAGACAAGCAAAGTTATCCATGGGTCAGGACTCTCTCCACCCCACCTCAAGCATACACATAAGCTCCTCCTCTTCCCTTCAAAATGTACTTTGAAATACCTAATATTAGGAATGTTTACTAGGTGGAAATGGCTCTTCTTGGGAGCTATGTTTTTAAATGTCCCTAAAAAGTACCTGAAAAGCACCATGACATCATATCCCTGATTTTCTAAGATGCTCTTCAGTTTATGTCAACTTTTACCCACAGAGGTCATTCCTCTAACATATGACTTAATCCTTTCTAAATAAAGATAGTCATAAGTCAGAAAAATAAAATGTGCTCTGAGTTTGAGTGGTAGGATTTGCTAATATAAACACACAAGTGGTAAAATCTTCACCAACCATAGCGCCTTCTCTCCAGTGACAAAGACATCCTCTGCCCTCACCACCACCCGATGCACAACCAGCCACGCTGTCGCATGCTTGGGAATTGAGCCTTACTATCCACCCACTCGTCCCTTGCGCAGGATAAGTCACCGAGGAGTTAGACAGCTCTAGGAATCTGGAGAATCACTTTCCAGCTGAAAACACCAGGACTGTTGAAGCTATCCAAGGCTGAGAAGCTACAGAAATTAATTTGTCATTATGACATTGGCAGTAGATTTCAAAGGTATTGATGAATCAGCTGCTCCAGACCCTTTTGATCTCCAGGAGGGAATCTGGATATCCATGCAGAGGGACCTGTTCCTCGGGCTACAACTTCCCCAGGCATATGCCCACATTTCAGGGCCATTTTCAGCCGACAATTACCGCGTGGCTCCCAGTGGAATCAAACTCAGATGCCCAGAAGACATGGTCCAAAAATAAAGGTGAAGAAATACAGTTGGTTCTCAATTTTCTGCAGTATGGGGTGGGGGTGGGGGGCACAGAACAGAGCAAAGAGCATTGGCTTTATAGATAAAGACCTGAGCTCAAATCCTGGCTCCACCACCCATCAATTGGGCAAATTGTTTAATCAATTTGAACCTTGATCTTCTCATCTTTGAAATGGGAACACTACTTTTCAAGGTATCATAAGAACAAACACAGACCGTGTTTGTGGATGAAGCAGGATGCAGAACACTTTTTCTCCAAGGGACCAGATAATACACATATTGGACTTTGCAGAACTGTAAAATCTCTCTCAACTGCTTACCTCTGCTTTGTAGCAGGAAAGCAGCCACAGGCAACACACATAGATGAATGGGCATGGCTGTGTCCCAATAAAACTTGATTTACAAAAACAGTCAGCAGGTCAGATTTGGCCCAGGTCTTTTAGTGTGCCACACCCTAACTAAAAAGCATGAAGTCCAGCGTCTACACCTGGAAGACAATCAATAAGTAGTAGCTTTGATGGTGCAGATGTGCCCAAAAGGGAGGACCAGCCACCATTCATTTGCTGAGTGCTTCGGTGTTCAGCCCTCAGCTAGGCACCAAGGGGAGAAGTAGACATGATGGTGAGGTCCCCACCTTCCAGGTACTTCCAACACAACCAACCAAGTCAATAACAGGGCTAGAAGAAAATGATTAGAGAGAGGTCTTCGATGTTCTGTGAGCTCACACTATTTTGAACAAAAGAACCCAGTCCCACTGTAAAGTCTCATTCATAAGAGTGAGTGCATGTGCCTCTGAGTGTGCATGTGTTTGACAGCATTAACCCTGCATCCTGCCCCCTGGTTCAAAATGCATCCCATCTCACATCTCGGGATGGTGCAAAGCAGTAACCCAGAATGAGGTTTTCTTCGCAAATGCCCCTTTCGGTGTTCCTGCTCTATGCAGGGTCAGAGGAATATTTGATTTTTTACAGACCTCCTGTCGGAACATTCACCAGTGTAAGGAAATAAGCACAAATGAAAGAGAGTGAATTGGATTAATTAAGGACATTATCACTTGCTCTGTTTAATTGCCTGCTAGCAGCCATTCCCAAACTGCTGTCAGAAGATGTTAACAAGTGTGCCCAGAAAAAAAGGGAAGGGTCAAATGATTGTAGGAAATCCTCCTTCTTTGAGATTCTCAACTCATTATTAACGTATTAAAACCTCTGTTGAATCCTTCTGCAGATAATCCCATTTAAATTTGTTCCCTGCACAGACAGCTCTGGATTTGAATCCCAACTCTGACATCAGCTGTTTTACCTTGGGCATATTCCTATAACTGCTCTGTGCCTCAGTTTCCCCATCTGTAAAATGGGGATACTAAATATCTACTTCATTGCATCTTTTTTTTTTTTTTTGCATGGGTAGGCACTGGGGATCCAGCAGGGTCTCCGGCATGGCAGGTGAGAACTCTGCCACTGGGCCACTGTCGCACCGCCCCCATTGCATCATTATATGGAGCACCTGGCCCTACAATAAGGGCTTTAAAGGTTGCAATGCTCTTCCCACCTTATTTAACGGCTTTGACAACCTGCTGCAGTGGACTTGGGTGAAGCTAAAGCCAGTGGGGAGATTTGAAAAGTCCTGCATGGGTTAAAGAAGGAGGCCCTTTAGAGCCAGCCTTCTTACAGGCTTGTAGCAGAGTATTTGGCAAATAACCATTTAGCACCTAGAAGACACTGGAGCGTGGGGTAAGCAAACTGGACCTGATCCCTGGCCATGTAGAACTTGGAGTTGTGGGTTTCCCTGCCCATTAGCCACTTCAAGGGGCCCCCGGCCAGGTGCTCCAGGCAGATGGCAGCCCACTTTCAGTGCAAGGTTCAGAGTATCACAGCTGGGAGTCTTGAAAGCCATCACAGGCTCCAGGCTAAGAAACAAAAGACACCAGCATTCTTAGCTCTGGACTCCTCATTCCAGAGGAACTGGTGACAGCTCCAGCAGAGGCCAAACAACCTGCAGGGGACGTGTTTCTGGTCAAAGCTGTAGGCTTCGAGCTCATTAGCACTGGGTGCTTGGAAACCCGCCAGCCCTGGGGTCCCCGCCACGGCTCGCAAGTCCCAGCCAGGTGCCAGAAAGCACGGAAAAGCCCTTGCTCCTGCCCCGTCAAGCTTAATCAGTAAAAGCTTCAGAGATGGAGACGGGCAGGGACAAAGATAGGTCCCCTCTTTGTCTCCCTGTCTCCCTCCAACCCCCCCTCCCTCTGGGATGCTAAAAATAGTCTTATTAGATTGCCCCCCTGTCTGGGTACCATGGAGACAGCAAGCACCAGGGCTGCCACAGCATTCAATACTCTTCTGAAAGTTGTCTCTCCGCCCTGTCTGGCCATAGCTGATGGAGACCCAGGACCCGACACTGCAGGATGAAGGAGGAGGAAAGTCACAGGGTGGCATTGGGTGAGTGGTACACGTGGAGAGGGGGACACGTGCACAAACATTGAGGCACACAACTGTACTGCTAGGATGCTGTGTAACCCCCCAACTCATTTTCCGTGACCTCGCTTCTTCCTCCAGAAACACTCAGTGAGTGATTACAATATGTAGAGGACAGCAGGTTAAAGAGAGGTGTGCCACAAGTTTCTGATTGCCTCTTTGATATAAAAAGAAAGTGCACCCTGTCCCCTGTCTGGCCTCGTCTCCCACCCTCTCCTATTCCACTCGCCGTGTTCCAGTCTCAAGGGTGTTCTACCTAAACCTCCCTTGCGCAAGCTCGTCCCTACCTCAGGGCCTTAGCACTTGCTGTTCCCTCTGCCTGGAACCCTCTTCCCCTGGACCTTCCCATGGCTGACTCCAAGGTCACCCCCTCAGAAAGGGTCGCTCTGTCCACCTGTCTAACGTAGCTCCATCTTTCCACCTCACTGTGTCACTTTTGGTAATGTTATCCAGTTTTGCTTTTTCCTTGAAATGATCATAGTTTCATAGGCTGAAATCACCCTTCCTATGTGCTCATTGCCTGTCCATCCGCACAGGAATTATGAGCTGCATTAGACAGGTGCGTTGTCTATTTGGGTCACTGCTGTCCGTATCAGGTGCTCAATAAATATATTTTTGGAAGAAACGAACAAGTCCCTGGGGGACTCATTCAAGCAGAGACTTGACAAGTATCTTTATTCAAATAGCTTTCTTAAAGGCCAGATAATTGAGGCAGGAAGAGTCAGATTGCAATAATGCTCACATCAAGATTTTGTAGGTTAACAAATGAAAATTCAGACTTAATAAATCTATGATGCCAAGGATTCTGGTTTTCTGATCATATGATTCTATGTAGCAGAGATTTCAGCTAAAATTCTACATTTCTACAAGTCTATTATCCTAATGAGTCTATGTGCCAAGTATCCTACAGTTCTAAAAGAGAACGTTAGGTCCAGGAATCTAGGAAATAATGATTCCGAAGCTCAGATTCTCTAAGTCCAAGGTTCTGCCGGTCTAAGCACAATTTCCTATTTCCTTGGCACTCATCAGAAGAGTCTGGCCCACCAACCCCTTTTACTTTAGGCTCTACAATGCCAGCCTGCAAAGAGATTTTTAAAAATTAATTCCCAACATTTGAAACTTTGGATGCTTCAACTTTTTAAAAAACACTTTTATTGTGATGATATATACACAATTCCCTTTTTAACCACTTTCAGTGAACTAACTCAGCTATAATAACTCAGTTATAATAATTACATTTACAATATTGTGCTGCCATCACCACCATCCATTAACGAAACTTTTGCATCACACCAAATAGAAACTCGGTACCCATTAAACAATAGCACCCCATTCCATTGCCATCTCCAAACCCTGGTAACTTCTAATTCACTTCATTTCTCTATGAATTTGCAGATTCTAGCTACTTCATACCACTGTCTTTTTGTGGCTAGCTTATTTCACTCAACCTGATGCCTTCAAGGTTCATCCATGTTGCAGCATGTATCAGAACTTCATTTTTAAGTTGAATAATATCCAATGTGTGGATATACCACATTTTGTTTAGCCATTCATCCACTGATGGACACTTGGGTTGATGTGACTAATGCTTCTATGAATACTGATGTACAAGAATCTGTGCAAATCCCTATTTTTAATTCTTTGGGGTTTATACCTAGGAGTCGGGTTGCTGGGTCATATGGTAATTCAACGATCAGCCTTTTGAGAAACAACCCTACTGTTTTCCAGAGTGGTTGGATGAGTCCCACCAATAACGTACAAAGGTTCCTATTTCTCCACATCCTCACCAACATCTCCAGCTTCAGTGTTTTTATAGAAGGGAAGAGCTGGCCTTGCTTGGCCTCCGTTCCCACCAGGTAAGGAAGTTAGCCAGCAGACACCAAAAGGGGGTAGGAAAACTGCGAAAGGAAATGAGAGGGGGTTGCAGAGGCAAAATTTCCTGCAAATACTCTGCCGAGGTTTATAATCCTAGCAAGGCATGTGCCATGTGCATTCCAATCTCCATGATTTTGTTTCTGCTGATCCACCTTCATGGAATGCCCTTCCCAATCCTTTACAGCTATTCAAGACCCTACCACCTCTAGGAGGCAGAGTGTTTCAGAATCCAGTTCAAAGCTAGACCGCCTGGATCAGACTGCCAGCAACTTTACTTACAGCTGGAAAACCTTGGGCTTAACCTATCCATCCCCAGTTAACTTCCTCATTCATAAGACAGGCTCATATTAGCACCTACCATGAGTTTTTGAGATGTTTAGGTGAGAAAACACACACACACACACATCCTTAGAATAGAGCCTGGAACCCAATAAAGGCTCAACAATGTTAGCTTTTATAACTCCCCATCCCCATTGGGGTCCTTCTCCTCTGAATCACAAAAGCTTTGAAACCACTGATTCTTGGTTATAAGCTACCTTGTGTTGCTCACTGTTTTATGGATATTTTATAATTATTGTATTAATTCAGTCAGTCAGTCATCAAACATTTCTTGAGGCACTATCTTAGTTAGGAAAAAGACTTGGGTACAATGGTTTTTTTGGGATATGGTCCCAGGAAACTCCAATAGAGGAGTGGAGAGGTGGCATGAGGAAGGGTGCAGACAATTCGGACTTATTCCCAGTGGCGACCTCTGGGGGTGGGTGTAGAAAACATCCCAGGGCTGTCCCACCCAAGGAGTAAGGAAGTTGGGACATTAACCCACCAATGCCCATTTTTAGTCAATGTTTTGTGGTTGTTACTTATCCAACGATGCTCCCTAGCGCATCAGTTCCCTGGCACTGACATCCTGTCCCCTGCACATCCTAAGTGTTCTCCTGTGGCCAGGAAAAGCCCTTAGGCAGAGTCACAGGCACTTGAGGAGGGCAGAAGCAATAAGGGCAGGCCACCAATAGTGCTGCTACAGTCACCTACAAGTGCTGGGGTTATTAAGACACTGCTCCTTTCCACTGCGGGATTTAAAAGGAAATAAATGTAAACAAGAGTGTGCAGAAAGAGTTGCAGGAGCTGAGTAGATTACAGGACAAAAGAAGGGTGCAAGGAAGGGAGAGGCCAGTTCTATGCAGGGGTGGGGTCCATAAGGAATAGCTGCAGAGAAGAGACAGACATGGACAAAGGGTTGGACACTGGACACAGGTGGGCACATTCAAGGGGCTGTGAGCATAGCTCCATGGGTCTAGTGAGACATGACACTTGGAGAAGCATACACAGAGGTCCAGATCATGATGAGAGCTCTGTAGGCCATGTTAAAAAGCTTTGGCTCATGGGTGCACAACTGGTTCATTAGTAGAATGTGCACCTACTATGCAGGAAACCTGGGTTCAATTCTCAGCCCACGCACCAACTCGAGGGCAATGGGAAGCCTTCAGGTTTTTGAGCAAGGGAGATGTATGATGTTATGGGGATTTTAGATTCCTCTGACTACAGTAGGGAGATCAATTGGAAAGGAGTGAGGACAAAGGAAGGGGCACAAATATGGTGGTTGTGGCAGTAAATTCAAGTAAGAGATAAAGAATACTTGCACTGGGAGGATGGGGAAGAGGAGGCTGATATGGGAGATGTGCAAGACATAGGAACCACAGGACTGGGGACCTTTTGGGTGGGGGGAGGGGAAAGGGAGAAGTCCAAGATGATCCCCCAGTCTCTGGTTGGGGAACTGGGTGGTGGGAGAAACCATCTGCTGAGATCCATAAAACAGGAGGAGGGGCTGGTCTGGTGGGAGAGAGAGTGAATTACATTTTGAATATGTAATGCAATGTCCAGTAGACATCTGGCTGTGTGGATCTGGAACTCAAGAAAGAGAGAGAGTTGAGAGTTGGAAATGGAAATCCCTAGAGGGCAAGAACTTGGTCTGTGTTGTTCACTGTTGTATCTCCAGCATCTAGAGCATACCTGCCATGTAGATAATCTCCATAAATATTTGTTGATTGAATGAGCGAATGATCTGTAGGACTCATCAAAGTTGAGATGACTGTGAGGCAGCAAAAGTTATGGAAGGATGACAAAACAAGAGCACAGATGCCCACAATTAGTGACAGGCAGGAAAAGAGGAGCTTGAGCTGATGGTCTCGGAGGTAGAAGGGAAATGGAGGAACACTTAGAACTTGAAAATCGTAGGAGGGGCAAGTTTCAAAGACCAGAGCCTGGTCAATGGTGTCATACACTCTAATAGTATCAAGCAGGCTGAAGAGAGAGAGGAGAGAACATTAGACTCAGCAATGGATTCCTATGTTTCTCAAATGAACTATAAACTTCTGAAAGCAGGGTCCCAGTCTTTCCATTGTAGTGTCTAATACAGCTCATTTTCTCATTTTTCCTCTCCCTTGTCCATCCCACAAATACATATTAAGCATCTTTTGTGAGCCAGGCATCATGCAAGATACTGCCAATAGAACAATGAACAAGACCGATAAACTGATGAATGAATGAATGAATGAAGAAATGAATGAATCGACTACTCAAAGGACCTGCAAATTCCTTGAGGACAGTCTATGTGTCTTACTTCACTGGCATTCTCATTGGATGCAGTCACAAGTTGGAGAGGCAGAGAATGTGATCAGTAAATATTGAATGAACATCATGGATTGACTGGCACATTGATAGGTAGCAATGAAGTGGGACCCTTCTCCTCCTCACACACAGCAGCCTTGTGGCTGCTCATTTGTGGTGTGACCTCTCCCATCCCAGGTTTAGAAAATGAGCCAAGGGACAGGATCTTAGAGCAAGCACACCCACCCAGGTTGCCAAGGTCTAAACTGGCCCCTTCCTTTGGGGAGGAAATAAAGAGTCTAGCAAGCATATTTTTCTTTCCTTCAAATCATGCAAATGCTCAAATGTGAGTCTCTTCTTTGCACAGATGATATGTTAGCTAATAAAAGCTTGTCTGAAATCAGCTTCTCAGAATGTATGTGTGTGTGAGTGAGTGTGTGAGTATGTGAGTGTGTGTGTGTTTCACTGCCCATCTGTAGCCTGAGCTGCAGGGAGACATATGCCTTTGTGGGTGACTTTGCAATTCAAAAGGACTCCAACAATCTGGGCTCAACTCTCTGAAATAAGAGCCTCCCACTGCTTTAGACCTTCCCCTGCTCACAAGCTGAGGTCACGCAAGAACAGCCGTGTGGCAGCAATGACTTCCAAACAGGCAGCAACCTCTGGATGCCAGTGCCCAAGAGATAAAATGCCTGTAGTGCACATCTGTGATTTGTGCCCTCCAGTATCCATTCTTCCTTATTCTGGTACCAGCCCTTCCCTGCTGTCTCCCCACCCTCCAGCCATGTGGTCAGGTGGGACCAACGCCAATGCCTAGTTTCAAGAATTGGCACATGCTGCAGGCCTGGCCGATCAGAAGGTCCCATTGGCATGAGGATGGTAGTAGGGATAGGAACTCTTCAGATGAGTTCAGTGAGCATCAATCCCAGGACACTCGTGACAACTACTGAGCAGGAGGAGCTTTCTTTCTAGTAACAGAAGAAAAACCAGATTTAAATCCCATCTTTTCCACCCCTTACTAACTGTGATCTTGGGCAAGTGACTTAACTTCTCTGAGTCTCATTTCTCTTATTGATAAAATGGACATTCACCCATATGATTCTGGTATGGTGCAAGATGACTTGGAACACCACACGTGCTTCATAAATGTTGTTTGTCCTCCACCCCCACTCCAGCCTCTTCTCCCTCTACACTTCCCAAGCAGCTGATCTCATTTGTCTTATAACCTTAGAAAACTCCAAAATTTAAATCTCCAGCACTGATCTCTATTCTGAGTTCTAGATTCTTAGGTCCAACTGCTGACCTGACATTCCTAGATGTCTCCCAAGCACCCCAAACTTGACGATGCCTCACCTGAGCTAGTGATCCACTCCCCCATCCCATCCCTACCCACTCCACAAATCAAACAGTTTCATCTCAAGAATGACACCTCCATTGGTCTTAACTGCTCAACTCAAAATCCAGGAGGCATCCCTGACAACTCTCTCTCCAATCTCATAACTAAATCGTCAACAGCTTTGGTTGATTTAGTCTCCAATGTATTTCTTGATCTGGCCCCTTTTCCTTCTCAACCTCTCACTTATCCTACCTTAGTTTGCCAGGTTACTGACAAATGCCACACAATGGATTTGGCTTAACAACAGGAATTTACTGACTCACAGTTTCAGAGGCCAGAAGTCCAGAAAAAAGATGTTGGATCAGACCATGCTTTCTCCCTTGGTGCTAGCATGCCACAAACTTGGGTTCCTTGGCTTGCAACTCTGCCTCCTGCCACATGGAAAGCTCTTTCCTTGTGTCTGCTCTTCCAGTTTCTGCTAATTTCCAGCTTCTGCCTCTTCCTTGTAGCTTTCTCTGACTTCTGGCCTCTGTTGATATGAATTAAGACCGACCCTGATACAGCTGGGCACACCTTGCCTAAAAATAACAACTTATACCTGAATTCACATGAACAGGAACAGAGATTAAGATTAAGAACATGTCTCTCATTGGGGCATATAATTCAGCCTACCACACCACCCTAGGCTAAATCACATCATCTCCTGCTCAGATGACTGGACCAACCCACCCCTGACCAAGCATCCAGAGATCTCTTTTGAAAATACAAATCTGATCAAGTCAATCCCCCAGCTAAAATCTTCCAATGACTTCCCAGTGATCTATAATGAACCCAAAACCCCTTACACTAGTCCAAAAAGAGACCCTGAATTGATCTAGCCCATACCTCTGGCCTCTGCCTTGACCATGTCTTTGACCCTAACTTTGGAGACTGGTCTAGCCATCAAGTGACCTGGGTTCTAGTCCCTGAAATGCCATGGGCTCTCTTTTGAGACATGACTACATTATACCCCTCCTTTGGATCTCCCTAAAGTGGGTAAGTTGGTTACCAGGGACACTTCCAGTTCTGTAAAAAGCAAGGCTTTTCACATAGCCCCCTTTGAGGTAGGCTGAAGAAAGAGACCCATCTGCCTCCCCCACCCCCTGCCACTACCAACGTCCTCCCCTCAGACACCCCCTGAACACTTACAGAGTGCTAAGAACATGCCATCTCAACCCTGGCTTCCCTCCCTGCTTTATTTCCTGCCAGGCCTGGCACATTGCTCTCCCAGGACACCTCTGTAATAGAAGTCATAAAAAATGCATGCCCAGCACACAATTTATCCAAAGCCCATTCATTAGTCCTGCCACATAGAACATTGTGGGTGTTATAACTTCTGATTATTTGTTGTTGTTAGTGGTGGTTTCAGGTTGCTTTTATGTCCTCTGTCCTGTAATGGAGAGAATTATTCATGCCAGTTGGGCACGTAGGAACATGGCCAAACCAACTAAAGATGTCAGTGTCTGAAAAGGTTTGGCATTCCATCAGACTTAGCGAGCTAGCACAGAAAGGAGAACAAAGGCTTTGGGGACACTCAGATCTGGGTCTAAATCTAGATTCAGCCATTTTCCAACATGTAACCTTTGGCAAAATGGATCATGTTCTTCCTCTGCTCAAATCCTTCCGAAGTTCCCCAGAAATTTAGGGCTCAAGTCACTAGTTACAAGACCCTACACGATCTGGCCCTTTCCACAGCTCTGATCTCACCTTGCACCACATATGCCTTCTGTCTCTCACTCTGCTTCAGCCACACTGGTCTTCCTTCTCTCTGAACTCTTTGCCATTTCCAAGTGTTTGCTGCACATGCTATTCCCTCCAGCTGGAATGGGCTCCCCTCTCCAATGCCAAGTATTCCCACAGATCTCAGCTCAGTGGTATTCTCATAGGGAACCTTCTCTTGATGGCCTCTCCACGCATCCAAGTGACCCTCTCAGATGCACTCAAAAGCCCTCCAATTCTCTTTCTGTAGCATGCATCGTGATTTTAATTAAATCTTTGGTGGAGAGTGAATCTTCCTGCCTACCTTCCCTCCTAGAGTGTAAGCTCTAGGAAGAAAGGAACCAAGGAGACTGACTGGTTCTACTTTGCAATGCCAGCAACTCACACGGTGCCTGGCACATCCATTTTTATCAACTGCGTGAATGACTAAGTGATTTAACCTCCTGGAGTCTCTTGCTTACGTACAATTGGCTAATCATGACTAACTCCTAGGATGATTGCAGGGAGAAGCAGCGACATTTCTGAAGGTTTACTACCAGGCATGGCACATGTTAAGGGGATGAGTAAAAGGTTTAGGGAGATGGGAAAAAGTTCTCAACTGTGGCTCTGCCACTTAGTAGGCAAGTGACACTGAAAACACGACACCTCTCTGATCACCCAGAACTGTTATGAGGGTTAAATGAGATCTTATACATAAATATCTTGGCATATAATAGGCACTTCATAAAGCACAGATGTTATTTCTCTAGGTCAGGCCAGTGGTTTTCAACCTTCAGGGAAGATTTACAAAACACACGCCTACAACCCTTCCAAGGCCACTTAAATCCATCTACCTGGGGGAGCATTCTGAGCATTTGTATTTCATTCCAACATTTTATTATGAAAATTTCCAAGCATACATACAAGTTGAAAGATGTGTACAGTGACTGCTCACCTAAATTCTACATCTAGCATTAGAATATACTTGCTTTATCACATATTTATCCATCTATCCATCCTCGATCCACCCACCAATCCATCTTATTTTTTGTGCATGTCAAACTATATTGCAGACATCAGCAATAGCCCCTAAGTACTTTAGCATGTTTGCCATATCGTTAGCGAGGGTACCATATATGTTTACATTTCTTTTTCCTTTGGAGATAAGATTCACTTCGAATGCAGCACACAAATCTGAAATGTGATGCTTTATGAATGCAGCATAGCATACACCCACATGGCCCCAAACTCCATCGAGGCAGAAAACATAGCCATCATCCCAGAAAGTGCACTCGCGCCACTCCTCAGTAAATCCATGCCCTCACTCCCCAGAATCAACCACTCTTCTGATCGTTCTCCACTACAGGTCAGTTTGGGCCATTGCAATTTTAACTGCTTTAGAGACGATTCTTTGTGAAGCTTCAGAACCACAGGCCTAGGGGATTATACATGCCCTAGAGGGCCTCCAAAAAGGAGACCCCACAGAGTAGCAGAAAGACCTCCCTGGGCCTTTTTCAATCCCTGGGCCTTTTTCAATTGCCTGAGGAGGCAAACAAACCCTCAGGATTGCCAGTGGAGGAGAAAAGGAAAGCAAATTCCCAGGACCCCTACCCCACCCCTCTTCAGTGAGGGCATCTGAAGCCCGTTCTACTGGCCCACAGGGAACCAGGGTTTTGAAAACAAGCCACACAAGATGCATCAGCTGTCCAAGGAAAAACTTTATTTTTGGAATTTGAGCCATTCAGTCTTCTACAGCATGCGCCCGGTATCTGCGTTTAAATGCCAAGGGGTAAATAGGCAGCGTAACAATGAAAATGGAAACTAATAACTTTTTTTTTTTAAACTTTTTATTAATTAAAAAACTTAACAAAAGAACATTAAT
>PVIY010013699.1:0-22018 GCA_004026745.1 Myrmecophaga tridactyla
GTTCTAAGAAATGATGAATATGCAACTAAGTGATGATATTGTGAATTACTGATTATGTACGTTGTTTTATTTTGTTTCTTTATTTTTTAATTAATAAATAAATTTTAAAAATACCTTATACAGCACACTTCTAAATAATCCATAGGTCAAAGAGGAAGTCTTGATGTAAAATTAATACATATTTAGATAAAGAACAAAATGAAAATACATTTCAAAATGCAGAATTCAATTAAAGCTGTAATAAGTAGGAAATTTTTAACAGTAAATGCTTACATTGAAAAGAGGTGAGGCTGCAAATCAATAGTCAAAGTTCCTACCTTAAACCACTTCTTAAAAAATTACAGCAAAATAAATCAATAGAAAGCAGAATGAAGGAAAAATAAAGATAAGTGTGGAAGGAAGTAAAACTGAACATAGGGAAACAAAAAAGAAAATCAATTACACAAGCTAGTTCATTGAAAAAGTAAAATTAATCAACAGCAAAACAAAACAAGAGAAGGGAAAAGATACAAATCATGTATATCAAAAATAAAACAAAGTATATCACTGCAGATTTTGCATGGATTAAAAGGATAACAAAGGAATAATAAAAAAGAAGTTATCCCCCAAATTTGAGAATTTAGAGTACATAAAACATTTCCTCAAAAATGACAAACTACCAAAATTCAACCAAGATTAAATAAATACCTGAAGAGTAATATAAAAATTAGAGAAATTGAATTTTTAATTCAAAATATACTGATAAATCCCCAGACCCAGATTGATTTACTGAGGAGTTTTACAAAACATCTAAAAGAAGAATTAACTCAATTTTTCTTGAATAATTTATTGAAGAAAATATAAAGGGAGTGAGCACATTCCAATTAAGTTTATGAGGGCAATATTATCTTGATACCAAAACCAAACAGATAGCTCAATATAAGAAAACTTCAGACCTATATCTCATGTATTTAGAAGGAAAAATCTTCAATTAAATATTAGCAAACTGAACCATACAATATATAAAAAATATACACCATGACCAATTAGAATTTACTCCAGATAGGAGAAACAGACTCAACATTTCAACATCAATCAACTTTATTCACCACATTAGCAAGCTAAAAAAAAAAAGAAAAAATCACATGATCATATAATTGATGCAGGAAAAGCATAACAAAATGTCAATATACATTCGCCTTAAAAATTCTGAGCAAATTAAGAATAGAAAGAAAATCCTCATGTGATAAATAGCTTATGCAACAAAATGTACAGATATCATCATACTTAATGGTGAAAAAAAGAATGCTTTACTTCTGAGATTGGGAACAATGCAAGAGTGTCCACTCTCTCTCTCTATATATATATATAGTGTGTGTGTGTGCGTATGGACAGGCACCAGGAATCAAACTCGGGTCATGGCGGGTGAGAACCCTGCCACTGAGCCACCACGGCCCGCCCTCTAACTATTCTTACTTTACATGTTACTGAAAGGTCAACACACTGCAATGAGGGAAGAAAAATAAATAAAACATGCAGATGGCAAAGAAAGAAATAAAGCTGTCGATGTTTATAGATGACAATACTGTCTACGTAGAAAATCCCAGGCTATCTATAAAAAACTCTTTGAAAATTAAGTGAATTCACCAAATCAAAAGTCAATTGTGGGGTGGGCAATCATGGCTCAGTGGCAGAGTTCTCGCCTGTCATGCTGGAGACCTGGGTTAGATTCCTGGTGCCTACCCATGCAAAAAAAAAAAAAATCAATTGTGGTGGGTCACTGGTAGAATGCTCATCTTCCATGTGGGAGATCCAGGTTCACAATGCACCTAAAAATAAAAATCAATTGTGAATCCAACTTCAGTCCAGATGGCTGACTAAGACACTCCAGGGCTACGTTCCCACATGGATGCTTTGATTAACCAGCAAACACTTGCATACACATCTTCCTCAAATCTCCATAAAGCATTTAAAGATTGCTGTAACAGGCCAAGTGTCAAGTCAAGAAAAGGACAAGGTTAAAATGATAGGATCTCTTGGAACCCTTGCTGGTCCCCATCCCATCAACTCAATGGCTCAACCTGGGTTAGCATGCAACCAGCACTTGTTCCCAGAGCAGGTTCCTGGTCTTGGATCCAGATGAAGCAGTAGCTTTTGTGTATATCCTAGTGCACATGTAAGTCTATTCTAATCTGTCTGGGTGAATCCTGAAGGATTGAGCCAAGACATCTTCATGGTTTTTTCATCCCAGAACTTGCCATGCACTTAGAGGTGGCTCTCAGTGCTCTCATTCAGAAAACTGTTGAAGAACAGTCAAATCACAGCAGCCTGGGGTAAAGGACTGACAAGTTTGGGGCCATACAGTGTTGTACACGATTGCAAAGAAACAATGCTTCCTATGAGAATGTAGACACATATACATGTAAATGCATATATTCCTAGGGCCGCATATGCAGGGCAAGGAGAAGGCAAATGCTCATAAAAAAACTTGAGTCCCACCCTTTTGCTTCAGGATGTTACCTAAATTCATTATATGACTAATTTCTGAAGGAATGCATTCACAAAGGTCATTCTGCAAAGTTCAGTAGAGATTTCTTTTTTCCTTATTTTTTGTCAGCTCCTGGCTTTCAAGGGAATTTCTGTAATGATACTAGCTGGAAACTATCCTAAGGAACAGAAATCTCAGAGAATAAATTGCAGTGACAACATCTTAAAATATCAAACATCAAGTGTACAGCAAAAGATTAGAAAACATACAAAGAACAGGCAGTTGTGCCCCATGCAAGAGAGATTAATTCAATTGAAACCTCCAATAAGGAAGAAAAGACCTGGGACATACCAGGCAAAGATTATAAAAAATCAGACCAGACAAAAGCTATTAAAGGGAAAACAAGATATAAAACTAAACGGCATTAAGAAAATAGATAAACACAAAGAGAATACCCATAAAGACAAATTGTGAAAGAGAGCCCAACAGAACTTAAGATCACAGTAACAAAAATGAAAAATTCTCTAGAGGTGTTCAACAGAAGATTGGAGCCAACAGAAGAAGGAATTAGTGACCTTGAAGAGATTAAGGCACTACCAGATAAACAAAAGCTGAGGAAATTCATAACCACCAAACCAGTCATACATGAAATTTTAAATGGAGTTTTGCAGTGTAGCAATTAGGTTCAGGTGTCTACCTGACCAGGTGATGGTGCCTTGTTTTTCTGTTGCTGTGGACTTAAATCATCAGCATGTGAAATTCAATAGCTGATTACATCTGCAGTTGGCTAAGGGAAGTACCTTTCTCAATGAATGACATTTAATTTAACTAGATGGAGGCTTAATAGTGAGAGGTAGAAGAGGGCTCAGTAGATCAGCACAGCCCAGCACAACCCAGCTCAGAGCTCAGAGTTGAAACAGACCCAAACATTTGGAAATGCAGAAGGGTCTGCCCCAGGGAAAGCCATTTGAACCCAGAGGCCAGAAAAAGGGCAAAGAGATGGCCAAGAGACATCACCATGTGCCATCCAATGTGACAGAGAAAGCCAGAGGAAAACCAGTTGCCTTTCCTCTGAGTAACTATAAATTTGTAACTAAATGAATCTCCTTTATA
This sequence comes from Myrmecophaga tridactyla, assembly GCA_004026745.1. Classification (NCBI taxonomy): domain Eukaryota; kingdom Metazoa; phylum Chordata; class Mammalia; order Pilosa; family Myrmecophagidae; genus Myrmecophaga; species Myrmecophaga tridactyla. Next base: position 3,581 of record PVIY010013699.1, read on the forward strand.
AAAGCCAGTCTAGGGTGGGCAATAGTGGCTCAGTGGCAGAGTTCTCACCTGCCATACCAGAGATCTGGGTTCAATTCCCAGTGCCTGCCCATGCAAAACAGAAAAAAAAGCCAGTCAGTTTCTCAGGTATTGCATTCTGGCAGCTTTTTGTAAACTAAAATATGCTGGTTAAAATAAGGGCACTAGACAATAATTTGAAGCCACATGAAAACATAAAGATCTCTAGTAAATGTTATGTTATGGCTAATTATAAATGATAACAATATTGTGATTTTGGTTTGTAACTTAACTGTTTACTGCCTACAGGATCTAAAATTCAAATCCATAAAAGTAAAAATAAATAAATGGTTTTGGACTCATAACATGTAAGTGTGCAATTTGTGACAAGAACCTACTTTATGTGGGTGGGACACAGAATAAGGAATATAGTTTGTGTATACTATTGAAGGTAAGTGGATTTCAAAGAAGATTATTATAGATTTAGGGTGTTAAATTTAAGCCTCATGTTAACCACAAGGAAAAATATGGGAAAATTTGTAAGCACATAGATATACAATATTTATTACAGGCTACAAGCAAGGGAAAATGGGGAGTTAATGCCTAATGGGTATAGGACTTCTGTTTCGGGTGGTGGGAAAGTTTGGGTAATGAAACATGGTGAAGGTACCACAACATTCTGAATATGCTTAATCCCACTGAATGGTATGGTGGTAGTGGTTGAGATGTGAAATTTATGTTTTACTTATGTTTTCACAATTAAAACTAAAATTGTAACTAAAGAGACACTGACAATTAAATGCAATATTGTGATCCCAGATGGGATCTAATAATGGAGGAGAAAAGACTCTAAGGGACATTATTGGGGCATATGAAAAAATGGAATATAGAGTATAAGCTTTATGTCAATGTTAATTGTTACCTTCACTTAACAACAGGTTAATCTGGGTACCTGAGGGGGGTGAGGAGTATTAGAATTGTTATATGGAGCTTGTGTGTTTTTGCAATTGTCCTGTAACTTTGAAATCATCTCCAACTAAGAATTTAAAAAATAAATGACTTTTTTATACAGCAGCAATGTAAGCAGAAATTAAAAGAGGAACATATTCAACTGTTTTAAAGGAAATGAAATTTTAACAAGTTTAATAAAACATGTATAGAATCAGTATGCCCAAAATTCCAAAATCCTGATGAAATAAACAAAGATCTAAATATGCTGCGAAATGTACCATGTTCAAGGTATGGAGTACTCAACACAGTAGGGATTTCAAGTCTCCCCAAACCAATCTATAAGTTTAATGTATTTCCAATAAAAATCCAAGAAAGTTTTTATATTGACAGTATTATCCCAAAATTCATGTGGAATACCATGAGTCCTAGAATGACAGAAAAATCAGAATAAAGTGTGAAAAATCACTCTTTGCAATATTAAAGCTTACTTTATAGTATTCAAGACAGTTGACACCAGTGGAGAGATTAACACATGGATCAATAGAACAGAATGGAGGATCCAGAAATAGATCCTCAAAGATAAAACTAGTTAGTTTTTTTTTTTTTTGCAAAGGTGCAAAAGCAATTCAGTGAAGGGAAGACAGCCTTTTCAATAAATAGTTCTTGAGTGAATGGACACCTATAGCCAAAAAAAAAAAGAAAACAAATCTCACACCCTATGCAAAAATGAACAGAAAATTGATCATAGAATTAAGTGCAAAATGTAAAACTACCAACTCAGGAAAAAAATTACAAGAAAAAATCTTTGGGAACTAAGCCTGGGCAAAAAGTCCTTAGATTTGACATTAAAAACATGATCCATAAGGGAGTCATTGATAAATTTGCACTTCACTGAGGTTAAAACATTTACCACATAAAAACCTATATGAAGAGGATGAAAAAACAAGCTATTAGGAGAGAATATTTGCAAACCACATATCTAACAAAGAACTAAGGTCTAGAATACATGAAGTAGCCTCAAAACTCAGCAGAAAATGCAAGCAGCACAATTAGAACATGGGTGAAAGACATGAAAGTTTATTTCACCAAAGAAAATATACAGATGGCAAATAAGAACAGGAAGACATGATCAAGATCATCAGCCATTAGAAAAATGCATATTAAATACACAATGAGATGTCACTACACATGTATCAGAATTCAGAGATGTGGGTTCACTAATACATAGTTGGTGGGAATGTAAAATGCAACAGCCACTCTGTAGAACAGTATGGCAGTTTCTTACAGAACTTAATATGCAATTATGATACAACTAACTTATTGGACTCTTGGGCATTTATCCTAGAGAAGTGAAAATGTATGCTCATACAAAAACCTGTAGACAAATGATACACAGCTTTAATTTTATTCAGGTTAACTGAAAACTGTAATCAACCCAAATGTTTTTCAATGAGTAAATGGTTGAATAAACTGGGATATATCCATATGCTGGAATACTACTCAGCAATAAAAAAAATGGATGTTTGAATTAATTTGATGAATCTTCAGGAAGTTATATCAAGTGAAAGAAAGCCAATCTCAAAATACTGTATACTGGGGTGGTGCAATAGTGGCTCAGTGGCAGAATTCCAGCCTGCCATGCTGGAGACTCAGGTTCGATTACCAGAGCCTGCCCATGCAAAAAAAGAAAAAAAAAGACTAAAATGCTATAAACTGTATGATTCCTTTTATTGGGTGGAAGCATGGTTATAAAAAGGAAGTACAAGAGATCTTTGTGGTGATTGAACTCTCCTAACTGTGGTGATAACAAAAACCTGTATGTGATAAAATTGCATAGGACTAAATAAACACACATAGGCACACAAATGTATGATGTAAAATTGATGAACTCTGAACAAGTTAGTTGGGGTATAACAATATCAATATCCTGGATATGATGTTGTACTACAATTTTGCAAGTTGTTAACTGTTCTAGTCTGCAAGCTGCCAGAATGCAATAAAACAGAAATGGAATGGCTTTTAAAAAGGGGAGTTTAATAAGTTACAAGTTTACAGTTCAAAGGCTGAGAAAATGTCCCAATTAAAACAAGTCTATAGAAATGTCCAATTTAAGGCATCCAGGGAAAGATACCTTGGTTCAAGAAGGCCAATGATGTTCAATGGTTCTCTCTCAGCTGGAAGGGCACATGGTGAACATGGTGTTGTCTGCTGGCTTTCTCTTGGCTCTACCAAAAGGGACTGTCTCCAAAATGTTTCCCCTTTTTAAAAGATTCCAGCAAGCAATTCTGCCTTCAATGGGTGGAGATGTATCTCCATGGAAATCATCTAATCAAAAGTTACCACCCACAACTGAGTGGGTCACATCTCCACGGGAACAATCAAAATGCTCCCACCCAGCAATATTGAATGAGTATTAAAGGACATGGCTTTTCTGGGGTCCACCACAGATTCAACCTGGCACATTCCACCCTTTGGACCCCAAAAAGACATGCTCTTTCAAAATACAAAATGCACTCATTCCTTAACAGTATTAGAAAACCTTAAACCATTTCAATAATCATACAAATACAATACAAAGTAAGAAACAACATAAAATCTCATCAAAGTTAGTTACAGGCATGGTCTGTCCTAAGGCAAAATTCTCCTCTGGCTCTGGATCTGTAAAACTCAGAAGTTATTTACTGCCAACATACAAAAGAGGAACATTCTTAGGATATATATACCCATTTCCATAGGGAGGAAGGAACACAGGGGTCACAGAACACAAGCAGTTTTGAAAACCTTCAGGGCAAAGCCCATTAGATTTCAAAGTCTGAGGGTCATTTATCTTCAAGGCTTTAGAAAGTGGCAGTCCCACTCTTTCCAAGGGTCTATGCAGTGGCTTGCCTCTCTCTGAATACAACCTTGGGGGATTTGGGGGAGAACATCTTTTACTCAGCTCTACCCTCTCCAAGCATTGGGGCTGCACCAGGGCTCCCTGCCATCTCCTATGCACATGTTCAACCCCTCCTTGTGGTGTCAGCCAGGCATTCTCCAAACCCCAAGGAATGTGCTTCTCCCTTTCCAAGGCCTGAGGTGGCATGACTCTTCCACTGCAACGAGGTGGAAGGCCCATCCTCTGCCTTTGGGGCAAACTCACCCTCTCCATGTGCTTGGGTGGGTCCTCTCTCCTAGCCTGAGGCTTCTTGACTTCAGACCTTAGCTTCCATGGCTTTGCCTCTGAAGCTACTTTTCCTTCAATGTGTCCCTTCTCTGTCTCTCTCAGTCCCAACTGGCAGTGATCCTTTTTATACAGATCCCACAACACTCTTGTTGGGTTTCTATGCAGTAGCTTTCAATCGAGCCCATCAGACATAAGGAATTTCCACAAATCCTTCCTGGATAACTCCATGTCTGATCCTGGATTTCTCTGAAATGACTGGCTGGTTCCACATTTGGTTAAATCCTCATATGGGGCACTATTCTCTGGGGTTTCTTTTTTTTCCTGTCACATTTCACTATAAGCTGCAAGGAGAAACCAGGCTGCACTCTCCACATTTAATTTGGAGATCACTTTTGCTAAATCCAAGTTTATGGCTTTTAAAATCCGCCTTCCAGCCAAAACCACTAGTCAATTTTGTCAGATTATCTGCTACTTTAAAACAAAGATCACCTTCCTTCTGGTATTCAATAACACATACCTCATTTCTGTCTAGAGCCTGGTTAGAGGTATCCTTAGAGTCTACATTTCTACTAACAGTCTCTTCAAAGCATTCCAGGCCTTCTCTAACAAACTATTCACAACTCCTCCAAAGTCTTCCCCTTATCCATTTAAAAAGCTGTTCCAACATGTTTGGTATTTACAAACTGCAGCAGCACCCCACTTCTCTGGTACCAAAATCTGTTCTAGTTTGCTAGCTTCCAGAATGCAATATACCAGAAATGGAATGGTTTTTAAAAAGAGGAATTTAATAAGTTACAAGTTTACAGTTCAAAGGCTGAGAAAATGTCCCAATTAAAACATGTCTTTAGAAATGTCCAATTTAAGGCATCCAGTGAAAGATACCTTGGTTCAAGAAGGCTGATGACGTTCAAGGTTTCACTCTCAGCTGGAAGGGCACATGGTGAACATGGCAGCATTTGCTGGCTTTCTCATGGCTCTACAAAAAGGGACTCTCTCTAAAATGTTTCCTCTTTTAAAGGATTCCAGTAAGCAACTCCACCTTCAATGGGTGGAGACACACCTCCATGGAAATCATCTAATCAACTTACCACCCACAGTTGGGTGGGTCACATCTCCATGGGGACAATCAAAATGCTCCCACCCAGCAATATTGAATGAGGATTAAAGGACATGGCTTTTCTGGGGTCCACCATAGATTCAACCTGGCATATTACCACTGGAGGAAATGGAGTAAATTTTTCAGAAGATTTCTCTGTATTGTTTCTTGCAAAAGCAGGTGAATCTACAATTGCCTCAAAATAAGAGTTTAATTAAAACTTACATATTCAGTATAATATGCTGGGTTACTGGGATAAAGTAAATGCATATGGTTCTTGGGTGAGGTACATTATATTAGATGTATGGAATAGCAAAAAGAAAAACAGTTATCTATTTAAGTAGAACACTATGCCTGAGTCATAGAAATATTGACTTCACTCAATTTTCTGCACAGATTTTATTTCTTAAGAGATGTCTTCATCACTTTCTAGTGCCTTACCCTAATTTATTTTGCTTAAATATTTATAACTATTTGACATTATATTGCAAGACCAGTTTTTTACTGTCTGTTAAACCCCATTATAATACAGTAAGTTCTTTAATCTCAAATAAAAATTTTATTCGTTACTCTCTTATCTGTTCCTAAAATAGCTCCTTGCCATAATAAGTGTTCAATGGTATTTATTGAAGCAATTAAATAGTAAATTAATATTATCATGGATTGGAGCCTTAGAAAACACTGTCTAATTCTCTCACTATAAATGTAAAGAAACAAATCTAGAGAATCCAAGTATATTGGCCTAGGTCACCACTAATCATTCAATAGGAAAAAAAAGTCAAGCTAAAACCAAGTCTGACTGACAGTTAATTCATTGTTCTTGCAACAACATCAGAGGTGCCGTTTTATTTTTGGAAACCTGAGAAAAAAAGAAAAATGTTAACAAATACTGTAATTTTCCAAAGAGGTAGGCTCTCTGCCATCTGTAGGGCACAGGCTCAACCCCTCCATGTGGTTGCAGCCAGGCTCTACCCAATCCCCAAGGAATGTTCTCCATGGTCTGAGGTGACACACCTCTTCCACTGCAATGAGGTGGAAGGCCCATCCTCTGTCTTCTGGGCAAACTCACCCTCTCCAAGTGCTTGGGTGGGTCCACTTTCCTGGTCCAAGGTCTCCTGACTTCAGACCTTAGCCTTCATGGTTCTGCCTCTGAAAACACCCTATCTTCACCTTGTCCCTTTTCTGAGATTTTTAGTCCAGACAGGCAGCAGTTGCATTTATTCAGATTCTGCAGCACTCTTGTTGGCTTTCTATGCAGTAGGCTCAGATCATGCCCATAAGACAGAAGGAATTTCCACAAATCCTGGATAACTCCATCTCCAATTGTCATTTTCTCTGAAATGGCTGACTGGTTCCATAGTTAGCCAAATCCTCACATGAGGCACCATTCTCTGGGGCTTCCTTTCCTGGAAGCTCAGAATTTTCCACGACATCAACTTCTGGTTTCTTGTTATCCAAGAGTTGTTATTAGCTTATCTCTTTTCTGTCACATTTTGCTATAAACTGTAAGGAGTAACCAGGCTGCACTTTCTACATTAAATTTAGAAATCTCTTCTGCTATATATCCAAGCTCATGTCTTCTAAAATCTGCCTTTGAACCAAAACCACTAGTCAATTTTACCAGATTATCTACCATTTTAGAACAAGGATCACCTTCCTTCCAGTTTGCAATAATGCATGATTTGTTCCTGTCTAGAGCCTAGTCAGAGGTATCTTTACAGTCCACATTTCTACCAACAGTCTCTTCAAAGCATTCTAGGCCTTCTCTATCAAGCTTCTCACAACTCTTCCAAATCTTCCCTTTATCCATCTAAAAAGCCATTCCAACATGTTTGGTATTTGCAAATTTCAGTAGCACCCCACTTCTCCAGTACCAAAATATGTTCTCGTTTGCAAGCTGCCAGAATACAATATGCCAGAAATGAAATAGCTTTTAAAAAGGGGAATTTATTAAGTTGCAAGTTTACAGTTGTATGCCAGGAAAATGTCCAATTTAAGGCAAAGCTATGAAAATGTCCAAATTAAGGCACCAACAGGAGGTTACCTTCACTCAACAAAAACAAAGGCTGATGAGTTCAGAGTTTCTCTCTCAACTGGAAGGGCAAATGGGGAACATGGTGACATCTGCTAGCTTTCTCTCCAGACTTCTTGTTTCATGAAACTCCCTAGAGGTGTTTTTCTTCTTTATTTCCAAAGGTCTCAGGCTGCATGGGCCCTTGTGGCTCTTGTGACTCTTGTGGCTCTGTCCAAAATGTTTCCTCTTGTAAAGGATTCCAATAAACTAATCAAGACACACTTGGAATGTGTGGAGTCACATTTCCCTCTAATCAAAGGTTAATACCCATGGTTGGGTGTGTCACATCTCCGTGGAGATAAACTGACCAAGTTCCCAATCCAGAATCCTGAATAGGGATTAAAAGAAAAGGCTGTCTTCACAAGATAGATCAGGATTAAAACACGGTTTTTCTAGGATACATAATCCTTCCAAACTTTCACATTGGTTAAAGTTACTTTCGTGGAATGCTTATATTATTTCACAAGATAGACCCCATGTATTTCATTGCATCTAAGACATAAAATTTCAAGTATCTAAATATAAGCTTTTCCCATTCACAAAACTGTAAACTCCTATTTTGAAGCACCAATTTGGATCTCAAGCCCAAAATATCTCTATATGTCAATTCATTAACTCATTCATTCCTCAAACACATATCATGTGCTTAAAACTGTGCAAAGCCTGGAAATGGAAAGACTAATAAAACAAAATTCCTGTACTCATACCTGTTACATTAATTATATTTACTTATTTTTCCATTTCATTTTCTTTGAAGGAGCTCAACATGTTTCAATTACATTAGTGATCACCACCATCTTTTCTCTAGAATCCAACCTGCCTTATCATCTAGACTTTTGTTCATCAAAATGTGATCCACAGACCAGTTAAAGTAGGCTTGTTAGTGGTCCTTGTTCTTGTTACTGATCCAAAAAATAATTCATAAATTGATAGCAAGTGTGCAGAAAATTGTAGCAATTCTAAATTCTAAATTTCTACAACATCCAAAAGGGGAATTACTATTCTAAGTGATTGATTTTTAGTGCATTTTAAGAAAGCATCAGTCTTCAAAGATTGTACATTTAAATAAATATTGGTTTTCATGACATCTTGTGATGCACAACTTTGCTCTAGTCCATATGCCTTACCTCTGACCTGCCATCAGGTTTACAGTTTTCCCAAATGGAATCATTGTTCCTGATTAGAACCACAATATAAACATGCACTGATAAGGCCCAAATGACAGCATTGGGAATGAAAAAAAAGTAAAATCTAAACATGTTTAGGAGTAAAGCCTTCCACTTTTTTCTGACTAAAAGGCTCTATGGTCCAAAAGCAAAAATCCTGAGAGAGTAACTAACCTGGAAGACTATTTGAATTATTTAATGACTTATACTTGTACATCTACTAATTTAAGTAGCAACTGTTTCTACCATTTTCCATGTTGTGTTCCCAGTGTCTTGCTCAGTGTCTAGTGAACAACATGTTGTCAAAAATGCTTATTGAATTACTGAATTAATAAATGACAATGTAAGGATATATTGGTGTTAAGGCCAAAATCGGTTTTTTGTGCATCTGTTTATTTGATCATTTTTTGTCTTCTCCAGTGGAATCTGAGTTCCATGAAAGCAGGCACCTTGTCAGCCTTGTCCCCACTGTATTTACAGAGCATAAAAAGGTGACTGGCACATGAGATAACCCCGGTTAATATTTATTGAATGAAAGGAGCAATATAATTTGATCCTAAAGAAAATCTTATTGTGTACATGTTGTTTGCATTAAGACAAATAAAATAGATTGTTCAATTCATAGAATGAATGGTATCACAATTGTGATTGTGGTGTAGACCCAAGTCTATTTGACTCAAGCCCCATTTTCAACTGAACCACCCTAGGTAGAATAGAATCACTGGAAGGGGAATACAGGAGGCTGCATTAACCAACATGCACTTTGAAGAATTTACAGAAGTTATACTAGCTGGAGAAGAGCATTTTAAAAATACAAAGGTCAGAGAAAGTAATCATTAAATAACTACATATTGAAGCCTACTACTAAGAACTGATATTTCAAGAAGATTAAGTATATCAACTTTCCTGCAGTACAGGAACATGTGCAAGGAAACTGGTAGAAAATATTGGTGAAAGAATGTGAAGCCAGATAATGGAGAAGCTTAACAAATTGAAGAGATTTAAATTAATTAATTTTTTTTTTGCATGGGCAGACACCAGGAATTGAACCCAGGTCTCCAGCATGGCAGGCAAGAACTCTGCCTGCTGAATCACCATGGCCTGCCTTAAATTAATTATAAGACTAGGGTAAAACACTGACATTTTTCCACCTAGAAAGTGAGGTCATTTTAAAAGTACTATTTTTGGGTGTGTGCTGTATGGCGGGGTCACATTTCATTATTTTTTCCATGTGAATATCCTGTTATTGCAACACCATTTGTTGAATTTTTTGTTAGTTTGTTTTTTGCTTGTTTGTTTTGCTTGTTTGTTTTTTGGGAAGTGCATAGACTGGGAATTGAACCTGCTCTCCCACATGGCAGGTGAGAATTCTACCACTGGACTGCCCTTGCACCCCTTAAAGTACTATTTTAAAGGATTAAATCTTGCAGAAGTGTGTAGAGTAGACTGAGGCAAGGGAAAAATTGAGAGTAGGGGGTACAGCTAGAATGGGTTCACAATAATCTAAACATTAGCTGATAAAGCCCAAAAACAGCTTCAGGAATGAAAAAAAGTAAAATCCAAATTTTGATGAAATCCCATCAGTTGTTTTTATTCTTAACATGTTTTGTAACATGTAAAAAAGCTTTGCATAAATTTTGAAAATATTCTTCTATGACTACTTGGCTATAGAAATAAATAAACTATGCACATGTGCCAGTTTGAAACTGACATGTACCCCAGAAAAGCCATGTCCTTCAATCCTCATTCAGTATTGCTGGCTGGCATCTTTTTTATTGTTCCCATAGAGATGTGACTCACCCATTCAAGGTGGGGTTGCTTACTGGAGTCCTTTAAGAAGGAACCATTTTGGAAAAAGCTTTAGTGCTGACAAGGCCCAACAGCCAGATAGCTTTGGAGATAAAGAAAGAAAATGTGCCTGGGGAAGATGTTTGAAATGAGAAGCCAGAGATCCCAGAAGATGTCAGCCTATACCTTCCCAGCTGATAGAGGTAATCCAGACCCATTGGCCTTCCTTGAACCAAAGTATCCTTCTCTGGATGTCTTAGTTAGGACATTTTCATGGCCTCAGAATTGTAAACATGCAACATAATAAATTTTCTTTTTAAAATCTATTCCATTTCTGATATATTACATTCTGGAAGCTTTAACAAACAAAAACAGCACATGACCAAATAATTGACAAATTTGTTTTAAAATGTATGAAATACCAAAAGACATAGATTAGCCAACATGATTCTAAAAAAGATGGTCAAAGTTGAAGGACTAATACTACTTGTTTTTGAGACAATATGAAAATATAATAATTAAGACATCATGATATTGGCATAAAGATAGATAAATAGATCAATGGGAGAAAATAGAGAGTTCAGAAATAGTACCACATGTAGCAGTCAGTTGATTTTCAGAAGAGGCACAAAGATAAGTCAGTGAGGAAAGGAGAGACATTCCATAAATAGACTGATTATAGTGTAGTCAGTAGCAATAAAAGAAAGTGCAGCATACAGACAACTCATTTAAAGAGCTTGGCAGTTAAAAGATGAGAAATCGTGGGGATATTTAACAAAGTTGGTAAAATCAAACCTGGAGTCTTTGGAACATGGGAACATAAGTGCTTCCATGAAAACAGGATAGAAAGAAGGAAGCAAGTGAAAAAGATTGTATTTGGCTGAATAGTCAGAAGATAAATGGAGGAAGATGGAGGGCTCAAGGAAAGATGAGGAACAAAACACAGATTAAAGAAAGGTTCAAGAAGGAAGGATGTCAAGATTAGTGCACACTCAAAATGTCATTTTTAAGTGAAGATAGTGTATTTGAAAGCAAATTCTCTCTGTAATGAATCAAGAAAAATTTGAGGTCATCAGCTTGAAGGAAGAGGAAGGAAATGGGGTTTCAGGACAAAGGAGATGGTCATTGTGAAACATGAGTCAGGGAGTAGATAAGGAATGAAAAATAGGATTTCTTTTCAAATGGTAAATAATCTCCTAAGAATAGAAGTCACAAATTATGGAAGATACAACAGTAGAGATTGCGCAGGCAAGATTGGCAAACAAAGAAAGTTACTAAAAAAAATTCGAATATCTAGAAAGCAAAACAATGAAATGTCATTATTACAAATTTAATTAAATATTTCAATTACCCTCAAACCTCTTTCAGGATGAGAATGCCGTCCATAAGGTTACTTGTATTTAGAAAATAATCCATGAAGAATTATATTAAAAATCTCCCCAAAATAACAATTTGTGTTAGCATAAGTTTTTTGGACTTCTTCTACATGTATAAAATAAAAAGTATTTGTATATCTGAGGAGAAACCTCCTGGGTCTAAAGTATCTTCCAGAAAATAACCATTCTTGTAAATATAAACAATCTGTATGCAAGATTCTATCAAAAACAAAAAATATTGAACATATACTTAATGTATATAATGCACACACACCCAGTACACACACAAACACACATATGCACAATTATATGAATCTCACATGCTAACATATGAGGTTTATGAAGGATTCAGATATAGGTGTTTCAGGTAACACCTGCACAGAACGATACTTGTCTTCAGTGAATTAAGCTTAATATTCAAGTTGAAATAAAACTGTTCATCAGATAACACACAAAAAATGAAACAATATCTTTAAACTTTTTTGCTTAGATTAAACTGGATGTTTTCATTAAATATTAGCTGTGGGTCAAAGGGCTCTGTCCCTGTCTTTGCCTCCAGGTCATGAGTATTGCCCCTTCTGCTCTCTCCAATGGTGTAAAATCCCCACTGGTGTGTACTGTCAACAGATTTGTGAATTCTTGGTAATAAAACATATTCATGTGAAAAAAGTACATTATGTTATTGAATGATTGACACAAGTCCAAGAATACATAAGTCCTACCTTATATGGCCACTGGACCATAAAAAGAAAGAAAATGCACAGTAAGGATCACCAACTCTTACTATTAACCCCTAATAATCTCCCTCCACAGGTTTTGAATAATCTCCTATCTTAATACAAGATTAGAAAATGTTTTATGTTGTTAATATTTTGTTTTGATTATATATTGTTTTATTTTTGCCTGTAAGTGAAGAGATGCACTCATTCTATATGTTTAACACCTTACCTCATGAACGAATTTAATTATTAGAGGTACATGCCAATGCATATTTTACTCGAGCTCCTGGTGGAAGATTCAGTTTCAAGAAATGACCAAAAATGAGAGTGGTAACCTTTAAAATAATTAATCACTAATTCTATATTAATTTTAAGAAGTAAACTGTAGCAAATAAGCACAGAGGAACATCTTTTTCAAGTGAACACTCATCATTCACTTATCCAAAGGGGTTGGAAGTTGGAAATAATAGCAGGCTTATAAAGCAACCTTCAAAGTTCAGTACATGTAAATGGAATGGTATCACTATGTAGGGTGAATTAGAATTTACTGAAAAGGACAGAAGAGCTTGGAGAGGTGGCACAAGATGGTGGCTTAGTAAGGTATGGAATTTAATTTGTCCTCCAGAGCAGCAAGTAAATAGCCAGGAACAGAACAGAACAAGTGCTGGGGCTACATCAGTGATTGGACACACCGCATACACCAGTCTGGACCAGGTGGAATGGCTGAGACCACACACAGAACTGGAAATCTCCCAAGCTGTGGAGTTTGTTGCCCCTTCCCCATGGTCACATCAGGCTGGTTTCCGAAGGGAGAAGTAAAAATACTTTAATAGCAGCAAGGGCTTAGCTCAACCAACCTCCAATTGCAGAATTAATTAACAAATTCCAACTATAGAAAATAAGTTCCCAGCACAGATAAAAATGAAATAAGCATTAATGATATTAGGAGTTTTTGCCCAGCCAGAGAGGGGGTGGGGCTAATGGAAAAAAAGCTAGAGGCTGAATTGGACAGCACAAATACTGGAAAAGGACTGGACCCCAAGAAAAAGGGGCACATAGAGTCCGGAAGATACATACAGCCATGTACCAATGCAAGCTCTTGATTGACAAATCTGAGGACCATGGGTCTGGCTCTGAAATGGAATTTTTGTTTTTTCTTAACTCCTTAAACTTATGGTTAGATAGAACCAGAAGCACTCTCAGTCTACAGCAATGCCACAGGCACGGGCAAAATTCTGAGAGGCAATATGACTAGTCAGGTGTAAGGAGTTAATTCCTAAAATATATCTTCTCCAAGAAGAAGGGGGCAGGGCCAAGCAATTAAAGCTAATCTACTACCACACCTCTGTCTCAACCATGCCGCTGCCAGAGAAATTCTGCTGAAATTAAAGACACTGCATTACTTTAAGCTACTGGGAAGTCATGGGCAGGCAAGTGCCACATGCTGGGCAGCATAGGAAAAGCACAAAGTCCAGAGACTTCTTAGGAAGTCTGAAAACTTGTTAGGTTTCATCTTCAGGTAAAAGTGATGCTGGCAACTCTTTTCTCCTTAGAAGTGGACTAGTCTGGTCTGGGAAAACCTGACTGTCATCTATAATATCGTAGGTGACCCTCCTCAAAAAAAAAGCCTCCAAATATTAGGACAAAAAACAGAAAAACAAGAGTTGAAAAATTTTGATCAGTTGAACAGTATATATGCTAGAGGTCTAGAATAAGTTGAACTGAATGTCATAAAACAGACAGAGAAAAAAGACTTCCAACAAGAAAATCTTAAACGAATGAAAACAACCTCCAGAATAAACTGATTAAGGAAATCAAATCCCTGGACACCAGCAAAAAAAAAAAAAATTCAAACTAGGAAAATCAAAGAAGAGGACCAGTCAAAGGAACAAACCAACACTTCAAGTGAGATACAAGAGTAGAAGAATTAATTCAGGATGTTTGACCAGACAAAGAAATCCTATGAAAAAATCAAGTCAACAAGTTGAGGGAGGATATAAAGAAGTCGTGAACAAAAAGAAGAAATCAAAAGTTTGAAAACAAATCACAGAACTAATGGAATGAAAGACAAAATAGAAGAAATGAAAAAAAATCAATGGAAACCTACAACAATAAGAGGCAGAAGAAAGGATTAGTAAACTAAAGGACAGGACATCTGAAATTTGACACACAAGAAAATATATGGAAAAATAGAGCAGGGTTTCAAGGAATTAAATGACAGTATGAAGCATATGAATATACGTGTTGTGATTGTCATAGAAGGAAAAGAAAAGGGAAAAGAAGAAGAAAGATTAATGGAGGAAAAATAATCACTGAAAACTTCCCATCTCTTATGAAAGACATAAAATTACAGATCCAAGAAGAGCAGCATACCCCAACAGAATACATCCAAATAGACATACTACAACACACTTACTAATAAGATACTCAGATGTCAAAGAGAAAGAGAATTTTGAAAGCAGCAAGAGAAATGCAAAACATCACACACAAGGGAAGCCCAAAAAGATTATGTGTGGATTTCTCAGCAGAAAGCATGAAGATGAGAAGGCAGTGGTATTAGATATATAAGATTCTATAGAAGAAAAACTGCCAACCAAGAATTCTACATCCAGCAAAACTGTCCTTCAAAAATGAAGAGGGCAGATGGTGCAAGTGTATAATTCTCACCAGTCATGTGAGAGACCTAGGTTTGATTCCTGGTCTATGCTTTTCCCCCCAAGGAACAACAAACAAATGAGCAAAACAAACAAGCAAACAAAAATTCAATAAATGGTGCTGCTATAATGGGATACTCACATGAAAAAATAATGAAATGTGATCCTGCCATGCAGCATACACACACACACACACACATACACACAAAATGAGGCAGAGATTAAAATATTTTCAGACAAATGATCACTGAGAGAATTTGTGACCAACAGACCTGCTCTGCAAGTAATACTAAATAGAGCACTACAGGCAGATAGGAAATGTTAGAAGAGAGCAGTCTGGAGAAGAGTGTAGAAATAAAGACTATCAGTAAAGGTACAATGAGAAAAAAATTAGATATGACACATAAAATCCAAAAGAAAAAATGGTAAAAGAAAGTACTGCCTTTACAGTAATAACACTAAATGTTAATGGATTAAACTCCCCAATCAAAAGCCATAGACTGGCAGAATGGACTAAAAAGCAGGACCCATCTATATGCTGTCTACAAGAGAGTCATTTTAGACTTAAGGACAAAAACTGGTTGAAAGTGAAAGGCTGGGAAAAGATATTTCATACAAACAACAATCAGAAAAGAGCAAGAATACCTATACTAATGTTTGACAAATTAGACTTCAAATGCAAAGCAGTTAAAAGAGACAAAGAAGGACACTATGTATTAATAAAAATAACAATTCAACAACAAGCCATAATAATCATAAATATTTGTGAACCAAGCCACAGAACTCTAAAGTACACGAGGCAAACACTGGCAATACTGAAGGGGAAAATAGACATGTCAACCATAATATTTAAAGACTTTAATTCCCTGCTCTCATCAATGGATAGAATATCTAGACAGAAGATAAATAAAGAGACAGAATTTGAATAATACAATAAATATACTAGACCTAACAGACATTTGTCGAACATAGCAACTCACAACAGCAAGGTACACATTTTTCTCAAGTGCTCATGGATCATTCTCAAGGATAGACCACATGCTGGATTACAAAACAAGTCTCAATAAATGAAAAAAAAGATTGAAATCATACAAAACACTTTCTTGCATTACCATGGAATGAGTTGGAAATCAATAATGGGCAGAGGGCCAGAAAATTCACAAATGAATGGAGGCTAAACAACACATTCTTAAATAACCAGAGGGTCAAGGAAGAAATTGCAAGATAAATCAGTAAATATCTCAAAGCAAATGAAAATGAAAGCACAATATATCAAAATTTATGGGATATAGCAAAAGCAGTGCTAAGAGAGAAATTTATTGCCTTAAATGCCTACATTTAAAAAGAAGAAAGAGCAAAATCAAAGAATAAAGTGTTCACCTGGAAGAACTAGATAAAGAACAGCAAACTAACACTAAAGCAAACAAAAGGAAAGGACTATTAAAGATTAGAACAGAAATAAAACAAATTGAGAATGTGAAAACAATTGAGAAAATCAGCAAAACTAGAGGTTGGTTCTTTGAGAAAATCAATAAAATTGATGGACCCTTAGCTAGGTTGACAAAAAAAATGGAGAATATGCAGATAAATAGAATCAGAAGGGAGGAGGAGATATAACCACTGGCCCTTCACAAATAAGCAAGACAATGAGAGATACTGTGAGCAACTGTATGCTGATAAACTAGAAAATGTTGATAAAATGGACAACTTCCTGGAAAAGCATGAACAAGCAACAGTGAATCCAGAAAAAATAGATGACATCAACAAACCAATCACATGTAAAGAGATTAAATCAGTCATCAAGGGGCTCCCCCCACCAAAAAAAAAAAAAAAATCCAGGGCCAGATGGCTTCACATGTGAATTCTACCAAGCATTCAAGAAAGAATTAGTATGAATCATGTTCAAACTCTTCAAAAAAATTGTAGAGGAAGGAAAGCTACCTAACTCATTCTATGAAGCCAACACTACCTTAATACCAAAGCCAGACAAAAATAACACTGGGAAAGAAAATTACAGACCAATCTCTCTAAGGAATATAGATGCAAACATCCTCAACAAAATACTTACAAATCAAATACAGCAGCACGTGTATTACAGCATGTATACAGCAGCACATAAAGACCATGACCAAGTGGGATTTATTCCAGATATGCAAGGATGTTTCAACTTTAGAAAATCAATTAATGTAATACACCATATCAACAAATCAAAGTAGAAAAACTGCATGATCATCTCAACTGATGCAGAAAAAGTATTTGACAAAATTCAACATCCTTTCTTGAGATGAAAGCACATCAAAGATAGGAATAAATGATAAATGGAATATATGAAAACATGATATAGAAATATATGAAAAACCAACAGGTAACATCATTCTCAATAGGGAAAGAGTGAAAGCTTTCCCTCTAGGATCAGGAACAAGACAAGGATGCCATTGTCACTGTTGTGATTCAACATTGTGCTGGAATTTCTAGCCAGAGCAGTTAGACAAGAAAATGGAATAAAAAGCATTTGAATTGGAAAAGAAGAACTAAAACTTTTACCGTTTGCAGATGACATGATACTACATGTAGGAAATCCCAAAATATGTATAGCAAAGCTACTAGAGCTAATAAATGAGTACATCAAAGTGGCCCAATTCAAGATCAACACCCAAAAATCAGTAGTGTTTCTATACACTAGTAATGAGCAATCTAAGGAGGAAATTAAGAAAAAAATCCATTTAAAATACACAAAAGAATCAAGCATTTAGGAATAAATTTAACTAAGGATACAAAAGACTTATACACAAAAAACTACTAGAAATTGCTAAAAGAAATCATGGAAGACCTACATAAATGGAGGACATGATGTGTTTATGTATTGGAAGACTAAATATAGGTAAGATGTCAATTATACCAGCATTGATTTATAGATTCAGTGCAATATCAATTACAATCCCCAAAAACTTACTTTGCAGAAATGGATAAAATAAGAACCAAATTTATTTGGAAAGGAAGTGTGTCCCAAACAGTCAAAAATATCCCGAGAAAGAAAAATGAAAGGGGAGGTCTCACACAAAGCCTCAGTGGCCAAAAGAGTATGGTACTGTCATAAAGATAGATATACTGATGAATGGAACCAAATACAGCATGCAGATATAGACTCGCTCATCTATGAACAATTGATCTTTGATAAGGCAGTCAAGTCAACCCAATTGGCACAGTGCAGCCTCTACAATAAATGGTGCTTGGAGAACTGGATATCCATATGCAAAAAAATGAATGGGGATATATATCTCACACCCTATACAAAAAGTAACTCAAAATGGATCACATACCTAAGCATTAGAGCTAAAACCATAAAACTTTTAGAAGAAAATGTAGGGAAATATCCTATAAATGTTGTGATAGGAAGAGATTTCCTAGACCTTACACCCAAAGCATGAGCATTGTAAGAAAAAAATAGATAAAT
>PVIY010013699.1:22118-58571 GCA_004026745.1 Myrmecophaga tridactyla
CAACTAACAGATGTCCCAGTTAATTTGCAATCGTGGTTTACCCTCCACCTTGAGGGAGTGGTACTTCCTGGAATGTTGCATGCAGAAGTAGATAAAGGAAGTGGTAATGACCCATTAGATAAGGGTGTGACCTGAGTGCTGTGACCCGTTGGATAAGGGAAGCTCTGGGGATAAAAAGGGGGCAAGAAAGCCTAATGGGAAATCAATAAAAACTCACTCCCAAAAAAGCAGGGAGCCCTGAGTGATGGAACCATACTTGTCTCCTGAGTGCTGATTTCTTAACCTCGACGCCCCTCTTCCGACTCGGCTTCAAGAGCCGGACGCGGCAAAATTGGAACTCCCTCTAAAGTAAATATTTTTGCACATCAAAGAACTTTGTCAAGAAATTGAAAAGGCAGTCTACACAATGAGAGGCAATATTTGGAAACCACATATCAGACAAGGGTTTAGTATCCAGAACATATAAAGAGATTCTTTAATTCAACAATGAAAAGAGAAACAACCCAATTTAAAAATGGGCAAAAGACATGAACAGGCACTTCTCAGAAGAGGAAATACTATTGGCTAAAAGGCACATGAAGATGCTCATTTTCACTGACTATTATGGAAACGCAAATCGAAACCACAATGAGACATCATCTGACACCCAGTAAAATGGCCATTATTAAAAAAAAAGCAGGAAATGACAAGTGCTGGAGAGGATGTGCAGAAAAAGACAAACCTATCCACTGTTGGTGGGATGTAAAATGGTGTAGCTGCTCTGGAAGACAGTTTGGCAGTGTTCTAGCTACCAAAGCTGCCAGGATGCAACACACCAGAGATGGATTGGCTTTTAATAAAAGTGGATTTATTTAGTTCAAAACATATAGTTCTTCAGAGGAAAGTCAGCTCACTTTCAACTGAAGTTCTTTCTTACACAGGAATGCACATGGCAATCTCTGCTGGCCTTGTCTTCAGGCCCCTGGGTTCCAACAACTTTCCCTGGGGTGATTCCTTTCTGCATCTTCAAAGGCCTGGGCTGAGCTGCAAGTGCTGAGATGAAGTATGTTGAGCTGCTTGGGCTGTGCTACATTGAGCTCTCTCATTTAAGCATCCAGCCTATTAAATCAAACATCATTCATTGCACCAGGTATGTCTCCTAGCCAATTGCATATGTAATTAGCAATAGGTGAGCTTTACATGCCATTGGCTCACGTCCACAGCAACAGAACTAGGAACCTTCACCTGGCCAAGTTGACACCTGAACCTAACTACCACAGGCAGTTTCTCAGGAAACTAATATAATGTCCATATGATCCAGGAAACCCACCACTAGGTATATATTCAGAGGAACTGATGTCAAGGATACAGGTGGACATTTGCACACTGATGTTTATAGCTGCCTTATTTATGATTGCCAAGGGATGGAAACAGCCCAAATGTCCATAATCAGATGTGTGACTAAAGAACGTGTGGTATATCCATATGATGGAATATTATGCACCTGTAAGACAGAATAAAGTCATGAAGCATGTAATAATGTTGATGAAACTTGTGGACATTATGCTGAGTGAAATTTGCCAGAAATAAGAAGACAAATACTGTATGGTCTCACTAATATGAACTAATATTAATGAGTCAACTTTGAGCATTAAAGATAATAATATAGGTTATTAGGAGACAGAAAGAAGGTAGAGATTGGGAATTTGTTGCTGAAGGAATACAGAATGTGCAACAGTACTGATTGTAGAAATCCAGAAATGAATAGAACAATACTATCTGATGGTAGTGCAATAATATAAGGACCCAGAATGAAGCTGAATGTGATTATGGTTGAGGGGGGAGTGCTGGGGGCATGTATGACATCAGAAGGAAAGATAGAGGATATAGACTGAGACAGTATAACTTAAGAATGCCTACAGTGGACAATGATGGTGATTGAATGTACAAATATAAGAATGTTGCAGGAGGGAGAACAAACGGTTTTTAAAATTGCAAGGTAGTGAAAATTGGATTGTATAGAGGAAAAAAATACAATCAAGGTAAGCTAGGGTCTATAGTCAAGAATAATAATATAATATATTGTTTTAATGTAACAAAGGCATGATACCAAAACTAAATATCAACAAGTATGGAGTATGGGTGAGAGGTATGGGTTCTTTGCAGAAGAAAAGGAAATGTCTCCACACAGATTATGGTGGCAAATGCATGGCTACTCACTTTGATTGGATTGTATGATGTGCAAATAAAACTGTTTAAAGATGAACAGAGATAAAAAAAAAAGTGCTGGAGAAAATGTGGAGAAAGAGATGTACTGAGGTTGCAATATGATTCTGCAATCTCATTACTAGGTATTTGCCTGGAGGCACTAAGAGTGGGACAGGAATGAATTTTTGCAGTCTAGTGTCTATGATGTCAGTCTTCACAGTTAATGATGGATGGACATGACCTAAGGGTACAACAACTGAGGAATGGAAGGGGAATTGTGGTGTTTGCACACAAAGGATTACTGAGCATGGGTAAGAAGGCAGGAAGTTGTGAGGTATGTGACTAGGTGAATGGACCTTAAGGACAGTATGTTGAATGGAACATCAGAAACAAACGGACAAGTATTATCATACCTTACTTATATGGACTAACTATAATATACAAACTCACAGAATTGAAGTCAAGAGCATGGGTTATCCGGTTGAAACCTATTGCAAAGGTCCTAGAATGTAAGCTTTTACAGCAGTCACATGTATTCAGGAGTTGTAACTGTTACTTATAAATTCCAAGTTACTAAGCTATTTGTGTATAACTTGGTCATTCCCTAAAACTTTGGGTATTTATGTGACACCAGAGACTCAGACTTAGAGCACTGAAGCTATGAAAGTCAGTAATATCCCCTGCAGCAACTGTTTAAAGAGTTCAAAAAGTGATCAGACTTTGACTAGAGACATTAAGGAAGCTGATCTTGATAGGACCAAGGTAAATCAGAATGCAGGCTAAAGGATGATATGGTCCATATTTTAAAACTTCAACTTTTTTGTGAGACCAAAGGGAGAAATGTTTATTAAGTGCAAAACTTATATTTTGGGTAGTGTATTTCCTAATTTAACTTGTATGGTCAGTTTAGTTGAACACTATAAGTACATGGAATCTTGAATAGGATGTGAGATATTGTTTGTTTGTCCAGGTTAGTGTGATGCCCCAATAAATCCCAGAGTTATCTGAGCAATGAATAAAGAAGTATTTGCAAAGTCCCCTTAGGGGAATGGGGAGAAAGGAAGAAATATTCAACTTCCCTATTTTGAGAATTTCTGATATTCTCACAAGTGGTGGGTACAAACTAGGCCTCAATTGTGGGATTTGTCCCTGTGAAACTTATTCCTGCAAATGATAGGTTAAACCTACTTAAAATTAAGGCTAAGAGTCATCCCCAGAGAAACATTTTTGTTGCTCAGATGTGGCTGTTAGGCACAGTGTCATTAAAGAATTCCACATGAGACAGTGTATTAAAGCTTAAGGGGTTTATTGCTAGAGAGAAATAAAAAAGACAGAGTGAAAGTAAAGGGAGAGCAGGCAGGTTGGAGCCAGTGAAAGCTGCTAGCAAAAGGAAAGGAAAATTGGCTCCAACTCTCTTTCTGACAGCTTGCAGTTTTAAAGGAAAAACCATGCCAAGAGGGGTGGGGGGTGATGTGTGGCTGCAGGCATCACTGGGAGATATCAGGCTGGTGAAGATCATGACTTCATGCTCATGGCTATCCGGTCTGGCCTCTGGCAGGTGGGGTGTTGGCACTTTCATGCTCATCTATCTTGCCAGCACATCAGGTCCTGTCAGAGGAGCTACTGAGGGAGAGAAACTGAAGGGGTCCCCATGCTACAGAATCCATTTTGTATGTCATTTTATTTTCTGAGACCTGACATTCCTGCCTTTCTATTTTAATAAAATTGACTGTAGCTGGGGTTAGATTGGGTGGATGCCTTAGCTTAGCTCAAAGCAAGTTTTGGAGGGAACAGGGATGTCACATTCTCCTTTTGGCTACTTCCTACTGTGTCTGGGCAAAGTTGGGGAAGGGAAAATTGCTTTGAGCAATTGGGCTGCAATAGGAACAGGTTTTAAATTTTTGTTGTATCAGGAGTATGTTTTTAGAATTTTGCTTGTTATTTACGGCTACTGCTGACTTGTGAAAAAACTTAGATAGACATTGTGAAAGGAAGGGATTTAGGAGGAAAATTAATAGAAGGATAATTAGGGAAGAGTGAGTTGTTAATAAAATCCAAGGGGTAAAGGGATGAATTAATAAAATAAGCTGTTATTTGTGGAGAGTTCAGTATCTTCAGGTTTTAGAGCTTCTTTGACATTAGAAGAATTTGGAGGTTTGAAGTTTCTGAAAAACAAACTTAATAAGTAAGATTTTATAGAGCATTAGATATTTTTTAGGAACAGTGTTGGTTTGGATTTGCTGTACCATGACAGTTTGTAATATCTGACTGAAGGTTACATAAGAGTAACCACCAGAATAACATCTTGACTCAATTTGAAATCTCCTAACCATTGAAACTCTACTTCTTTTCCCCCTTTTGGTCAGTTCATCCATGTCAGGGCCAGGATTATTTTTGAAGCTTCTGTTTCACAGGACTATGGCCAGCTATGTTCTGTGATGCCAAGGTTAGTTGTATTTCCTGCTGTCAGTTGCCAGTTTTATATTTCTGGAAATTATGTTCCACAATGGGGGGGAAGCTCAGAGTTGGCTTAGAGAAAGGCCACATTTGAGCAAAAGCAGAGATCTTTGGAGATGGCTCTTAGACATTAATTTTAAGTAGGTTAAGTTTACTATTATAGAAATAAATTTTATAAAGGCAAGCCTTAAAATTTAGGCCTTGGCTACCTGGGGAATTTTTAGTAGTTTTATTTTTCCCAGACCCTCAAGGGACTTTGTGGTACTTTTTCATTTTTTGCCCCAAACACTGAGATGTAGACTATAAAACATTAACTTGAAAAAAAACATTAACTTGTACAAAACATTAAGATTCTGTTTCTTATTCCAAGTTCTATATTAAATAAAACTGAATTAGATTGTTTAATTTACTATACAGATTAAATTAGGTAGTGCAAAATTTGGACAAGATAAACATTTTTCTTTTATCTCACACAAAAATTAAAGCTTTAAAATACAGACAATATTATTTTTTAACTTGGATGTTGATTTATCTTAGTTTTAACTGTATCAGTTTCATCATATTTTTAATTGGAGCTTGATTTGTTTTAGTTTTTTAATTATTGCTGTGTGGACTTATGTTAACTTCCAGAGTTGGAGAACTAAATTTGAGTTTTAGATGTTATATAGACACTCAAGATTTTTAAGGAATTACTGAGTTATATAAAGAGTAAAGTACATTAAAATTTAATGATAATAGTTAATGCTCACAATTTGAGTTTTGATTTTTATAAGTATTTTAAATGAACTTTTTTTTTTTTTGCCTGGGCAGGCTCCAGGAATCAAACCTGGGTCTCTGGTATGGCAGGTGAGAATTCTGTGACTTAGCCACTTTTGCCTGCCCTAAATGAATCTTTTTTAGAAATAAAAACATCAGACAGTTGTTTAATAGTAATAACTTATAGCAGAGGTTTTGTTCTATTTTATTTTTACACATTTACCAAAGTTATGTTATTTAATAGATAAAATATAATATATTTGCTTAACTTTTAAAGTTGAGCACATATATTTTTAAAGAAGTAATAGAGCAAAGCAGTGAAACTGACAATTTGGCTGTTTTTATGATTTGTAGCTTTTTTAAAATAATTAAAACCATGATTAATAATACCATACCATTGCATAACATCATATAGATTAGTATTAGGATATAACGTTGATAAAGAGAATATTGTTAAATTTTTAGGAATTTATACAATGTTCAAATATATGAATATTTTATTTATGTTTAATTAGTAACATGATAGATTTTTTTTAACCATTGTAGTATGTTTCCAATACTTTTTATGCAATAGGTTAAATTATTTTAGTACCTTAGCACCTTATTTATACATGGTAAAAGAACAAATTACTTGTAACAGTTCTTTTTCTAACACTGAGAAGACTAGTTTACTGAAATAAAGGTAAGTGCCAACATAAATATCAATAAGGATATTATTAGCTATTATTTTTTTGCATGGGCAGGCACCAGGCATTGAACCTGAGTCTCTGGCATAGCAGGTGAGATCTCTGCCTGCTAAGCCACCATGGCCTGCCCAAGGATATTATTTTGATGTAAAATATTTTAGACTCAATATTTGGAAGATTAAGAAAAAACTGCCTTTTAAAATACTTTACAGTAAGAGCATACTAACAATTCATGTTAATAGAACACAAAGAAACCTTAACCTTAGTTTTGTATGAATACTCAGCATAACACAAAAGTTTTCTTTTTTTTGAAATATATGATAAACAGACCTATTCAATTTTGGTTAGTACTAATTATGACAGGCAGAATTCACTTTCTTAAACTCCTGCACTTTTTACAATCATTTTATGACAGCCAGAATTCATTTTCATGAGCATTTTCTTTATAACTTTTTAACATCATTGAGAATATATATTTAAAAATGACTGGAACAAATAAAATTCATCTCCACTCTATTACTTTATTTATTTAGGTCTCATAATTCATAATGACTATAAAAAATAAAATTCATTAAAAATTTATATCACCTTTTGTATTCATTTCACCTACAGATTTTATTTATTTAAACTGCAGGAAATTAGAAATAAATTTGATAATTCATTTATAAAGTTTCTGTATATTGACTTTTAGTAATAGTATCTATGAAGGGAAGAAGAGCCAGAGATTTGAAAAATAATGGAGGAAGGGAAGAAATTTATGTTTGGGTTTAGAACATGGCCAGGCATTTAAATACTTTATACTCGGAACACATAAATGATTATTTTATAATATATTTAAATT
Source organism: Myrmecophaga tridactyla (assembly GCA_004026745.1). Classification (NCBI taxonomy): domain Eukaryota; kingdom Metazoa; phylum Chordata; class Mammalia; order Pilosa; family Myrmecophagidae; genus Myrmecophaga; species Myrmecophaga tridactyla. Next base: position 29,046 of record PVIY010013699.1, read on the forward strand.
TTCTCAGTTTAATTCAGCAAAAAAACTCAAAATTTCCTTAACAATATTTTCAACTGCTAAATAATGCCAGGAATGTGTTAATTTACAGAATCAAGTTATGGTTTTTAAAAACTAGTTCAAAGTTATATTTGATTAAATGCTACCTTCTTATTTAAAGTTTTTACACGTGTCTTTTTTATTTTTAACTTTCTTATTGTATAGTATCACATATAAACAAAGCAAAGAAATAAAAAAAAGCAATTGTTTTCAAAGCACTCTCCAACAAGTAGTTACAGGACAAATCCCAGAGTTTGTTATGGGCTACCATATGATCATCACATATTTTTCCTTCTAGCTGCTCCAGAATATAGGAGGCTAGAGGACTTAAATTTTTTTTATCATCACAATAGACTTGTTTTCCTTCTTTTTTGTGAAAAAATAACATAAATACAAAAAACCTATAAATTTCCAAGCACAGCACCACAATTAATTGTAGAACACATTTCAGAGCTTGACATGGGTTACAATTCCACAATTTTAGGTTTTTACTTCTAGCTGCTCTAAAATACTGCAGAATCAATTTAATGATTCAGCATTCATATTCATTTGTTAAATCCTAGCTTCTCTGTATAACTCCATCACCTTTAATCTTTCCATCCCTCTCTTTAGGGGTGTTTGGGCTATGACCATTTAAAATTTTTCATATTGGAAGGGTCTGTCACTAATATGGGGTAGAGACATGGAATTATCTCATGTTCTAAAGAGGCTGGGCTAGGTTTCAGGACTTATCTGGACCAGGGACCCATCTGGAGGTTGTAGCTTTCTGGAAAGTTACTCTAGTGCATAGAACCATTGTGGAATCTTATTTATTAACTCAGGTGTTCTTTAGGAATGGCTGGAATGGTCTTGGTTCGGAGTTGGCAGAATATGATAGGCAGCAAGTTCTAACTGCAGCTTGCATAAGAGCAATCTCCAGAGTAGCCTCCTGACTCTATTTGAACTCTCTCTGCCACTGATACTTTATGAATTACACTTTTTCCCCCTTTTTGTCAGAATAGAATTGTTGATCCCATGGTGCCAGATCTGGATTCATCCCTGGGGCCATCTCACACATTGCCAGGGAGACTTTCACCTCTGCATGTCATGTCCCACATCGGGGGGAGGGTCATGATTTCACTTGTAGAGTTGGGTGTAGAGAGTGAGGCCACATCTGAGCAACAAAAGATACTCCAGAGGTAATTCTTAGGCATGTTTATGGGTAGTCTAAGATTCTCTACTACCTGCATAGGTTTCACAATGATCGAAGGCATAGCCTATTGATTTGGGTGCCCCTAAAGTTTGACACAGTACAGGGGATTCTCTGATGGTAAGGTTTAACAGTTCCATATTCCTTCTCCCATCCCTCAGGGGACTTTGCCAATACTTTTTGATTATCTGCTTAATATACTCTGGGATATAACCAGGAATTACAATAATCTGTACAATATTAAAGGACCTCTTTCTTGTTCTGTGTTCCTGTGTTTCAATTGTTCAAATGAGCTAAACAGATAGGTTGAATTAGATTATGCATTACAGAAATTTTCAGTTCCAGAGCAAATGAACCTTTCTTCTATTGGTCTCAAAGAGTATGTGTGGTTCTAAAATATAGACATTGTCTTCCTTTCCCCTATGTTTGAATTACTTTAACCCCAACCTGTTTGGCTTCATTCTTATCTCTAAATATCAAGTTATATATATAAAACAGCCACTCAAAAATCCAGAAATAATAATCACCAGTCTGGAATTAATGTGTCTGCTCTAAAAGCTTACAATCTAGGCCCCTGTTTTCTTATAAGCATTTTCTAAAGGTGACCATACCATTCTTGTTCTTTTGTTTCTGGCTTATTTTGCTTCACCAAATGTCCTGCATGTTCAATCACAGCATTGCATGCCTCACGATTTTGTTTCTTTTTGCAGCAGCACAACTTTCATTTGTAAGTATATACCATCATTCCCCAATCTACCTCTCTGTCAGGGCATCCTTCAGCCACCTGCATTAATAGGACATCATGTATAGGGCCCAAAATACACAGTCCATTAACATTTTCAATTTTAGATAATTTCACTGTTCCCAAGAGAAAGAAAACCAATAAATCCACCCTCCTCAAAGGTGAATGTATTTTAACTCTTGTCCCTCCCCTCATTATTTACCTTTGCTGTTGCTGTGGTAGTGGTGATGGTTTCCTTTTGAACGTAGCTCATAGCATGCAATAGCAGTTTTCACCCTGTGTCCTGGACTTAAACACTCTTTGTACAAGAATCATATCTTTGAAGTAATTCATGAGGGAACTAATTCATATTTCTAGTGTTAATCAGTGGGACATGTAGATCTATACAACCTCTTTCAATCTTGTTCATTGTCGATATGGCCACATTACTTTTAGACCCACTAGAGAACCACCATCAGTCCTATCTATTTCCTTACATTGGAGTGCAACCTCATTAGCTAACAGTTCACCCATCTGTAGCTTCTATGTATCTCTAAATCTCCTATATTCTGTATTATAAGCCTCTGATTATACCTTTATGCTTATAGTAAAAGTGGAATCATATAGTATCTATCCTTTTTTGTCTGGCTAGTTTCACTCAGCACTATGTTCTCAAGGCTCATCCATCTTGTCATGTGCTTCAGGATGTCATCTTGTCTTACTGCTGCATAATATTCCATCCTATGTATATACCAGATTTTGTTGATCCACTTATCTGTTGATTGGTGTTTGGGTTGTTTCCATCTTTTGGTGATTGTGAACAATGCCACTATGAACATTGGCATGCAAATGTTTGTTTGTGTCATTGCTTTCAACTCTTATGGATATATACCAAGTAGTGCTTTTATTGGGTCATAGGACAACTCGATATTTAGTTTCTCAAGGAACCAAAAAACTGTCTTTCATGGTGGCTACCCCATTATATATTCCCACCAGCAGTGCATAAGTGTCCCAGCTTCTCTACATCCTCTCCAACATTTATAGTTTCCTGTTTTTTTTAATAGCAGCCATTCTTATAAGTGTCAGGTGGCATCTCATTAAGTCTTGATCTGCATTTCCCTTATAGCCAATGAAAATGAGTATCTCTTCAAGTGCTTTTGAGCCATCTGTATTTGCTCTTCAGGAAAATGCCTAGTCATATCTTTAGCCCATTTTATAATTGGGTTGTTTGTTCTTTTGTTGTTGAGCTGTATGATTTATTTGTATATACAGGAAATCAAACCTTTGTCCAATATGGGATTTCCAAATATTTTCTCCCATTGAGTTGACTGCCTCTTACTTTTTTGACAAAGTATTTTTCAGGTGCAGAAGAATTTGATTTTAGGGAGTTCCTATTTATCTATTTTTTCTTTTGTTGCTTGCGTTTTGGGTGTAAACTTTAGGAAGCTACCTCCTGTTACTAGGTCTTGATGATGTTTCCCTTCATTTTCTTCTAGAAGCTTTATGGTGCTAGTTCTTACATTTAGGTGTTTGATCCACTATGAGTTAATTTGTGTGTACTTTGTAAGATAAGGGTCTTCATTCATTCCTTTGGCTATTGATATCCAGTTCTTCCATACCCAATTTTTGAAAATACTATTTTGTCCCAGTTCAGAGGACTTGGGGGCCTTGTCAAAAATCATTTGATCATAGGTTTGGTGGTCTATTTCTGCACTCTTGATTTGACTCCATTGGTCAATGCTTCTGACTTTGTGCCAGTGCTATGCTGTTTTGACCACTGTGGCTTTATAATAGGTTTTAAAGTTTACAAGTCCTTTACATTCCTAGTTAAGTTCATTCCTAAGTATCTGATTCTTTTCATTGCTATTTTGAATGGAATTTTTTCCTTAACTGAATCCTCAGCTAGGTCATTTCTTGTGTATAGAAATGTTACTGATTTTTTGCACATTAATTTTATATCCTGCAACTTTGCTGAATTGGTTTATTAGTTCAAGTATCTTTGCTGTAGATTTCTCAGGATCTTCCAAGTATAGTATCATATCATCTGCAAATAATGAGAGTTTTACTTCTTCCTTTCCAATTTGGATGGCTTTTATTTCTTTGTTCTGCTAGATTGCTCTAGCTAGAACTTCTAGCACACTGTTGAATAATAGTGATGACAGTGGGCATCCTTGTCCTGTTCCTGATCTTAGGGAGAAAGCTTTCAGTCTCTATCCATTGAGTACGATGCTGCCTATCGGTTTTTCATATACTTCCTTTATGATATTGAGGTAGTTGCCTTTGATTCCTATCTTTTGGAGTGTTTTTATCAGAAAAGGATGCTGAATTTTCTCAAATGCATTTTCAGCATCAATCAAGATGATTATGTGTTTTATCCCTTTCGATTTGTTAATGTTTTATATTACATTAATTGATTTTCTTATGTTGAACCTTGCATTCCTGGTATAAACTTCACTTCATCATGGTTTGTAATTCTTTTAATGCATTGTTGGATTCAATTTGCTAATTATTTTTTAGAATTTTTGCATCTATGACCCTTTGGGAGTTTGGCCTGTAGTTTTCCTTTCTTATGACATGTTTATCTGGTTTTCATATCAAAATGATATTAGCTTCATAAAATGAGTAAGTTAGAGTTCCTTTTTCCTCAATTTTTTTGGAAAAGTTTGAGTAGGATTGCTGTTAGTTCTTTTTGGAATGTTTGATAAAATTTTCATGTGAAACCTTCTGGCCCTGGGCTTTTCTATGTAGGAAGATTTTTGATGACTGGTTGAATCTCTTTACTTGTGATTGCTTTGTTGAGATCTTCTATTTTTTCCTGAGTCAGTGTAGTTTGTTTATGCATCTCCAGGAATTTGTCCATTTCATCTAAGTTGTCTAGTTTGTTGGCATGAAGTTGTTTATAATGTCCTCTTATGATTTATTTAATTTCTTCAGGGTCTATGAGCCCCTTCTAATTTCTGATTTTGTTTATTTGCATCCTCTTTTTTTCTTTGTCAGTCTTGCAAGTGACCCATCATTTTTTTAAATTTTCTCAAAGAACCATTTTTTGGTTTTACTGATTCTTTCTATTGTTCTTTTGTTCTCCCCTTCATTTATCTCTGTTTAATCTTTGTTATTTCTCTTCTTCTATTTGCCTTGGAGTTAGTTTGCTGTTCATTCTCATGTTCCTCCAGATGTGCTGTTAATTCCTCCATTTTTTGCCTTTCTCGTTTTTTAATACAGACATTTAGGGCAATAAATTTCCCTCTCAGCACAGCCTTTGCTGCATCCCACAAGTTCTGATGAGTTGTAGTCTCATTTTCATTCATCTCCAGATAGCTACTGATTTCTCTAGCAATTTCTTCTTGACTCACTGATTGTTTAAGAGTGTGTTATTTACTCTCCATGTATTTGTTATAGTCCTCATTCTTTTGTGGTCATTTAGATATAGCTTTATTCCATTGTGATCAGTGGATTATTGATCACAATAATTTGAATAATTTCAATGTTTTAAAATTTATGAAGATCCATTTTGTGTCCCAGCATATGATCTATCCTGGAGAATGTTTCATGAGTACTAGAAAAGAATGTATATTATATCCTTGTGCTTTGGGGTGCAGTGACCTATATGTGTCTGTTAGGTCTAATTAACTTGTCAAGTTATTTAACATCTCTATGTCCTTGTTGATCTTCTGTCTGGTTGTTCTATCTATAGAGGACAGTGGTGTATTGGTGTCTCCTACTATTATTCCTGAGACATATTGCTCCTTTCAGTTTTGCCAATGTCTGTTTCATGTACTTTGGAGTGTGTTCATTGGGATCATAAACATTTATGATTATTTTATCTTCTTGGTGAGGTGACTCTTTAATTAGTATATAGCGTCCTTCTTTCTCTCTTATGATGTCTTTACATTTAAAGTTTATTTTGTACAATATTAGTATAGCTACTCCTGGTTTCTTTTGGTTAAAACTTGTATGGAAAATCTTTTCTATCCTTTCACTTTCAATCTATTTGTGTCTGTGTGTCTAAGATGCATCTCTTGTAAGCAGCATATAGCTGGTTTATGTTTCTTAATCCATTTTGCCAATCTGTATCTTTTAATTGGTAAATTTAGTCTATTAATATTCAAAGTTATTATGAAAAGGTGTTTCTTGAAACCACAATCTTATCTTTTTTATTTTATTTGTCAGATTTATATATTCTTTTCCCTCTTTCTCCTTGCATTCTTTAAATTACCCTTAGTGGTATCCTTCAATTCCCTGCCCTCCTCCAGACCTCCCTCTCCTGACTTTTTTTTTCAGCTGCAGAACTACTTTTAGTGTTTCTTGTAGGGCCAGTCTCTTGTTGAGAAATTCTTTCAGGACTTTTTTGTCTGTTAACAATCTAATATCTCCCTCAGTTTTGAAGGGCAGTTTGGTTGGGTACAGAATTCTTGGCTGGAAGCCTTTACCTTTCAGGATGTTGAATACATGATACCACTACCTTCTTGCCTCCAGGGTACTAGTTGAGTAGTCTGAACTCAGTCTTATTTGGTTTGCTTTGTATGTAATAGATCGTTTTTCTTTTGCTACTTTCAGGATGTTCAGCTTCTCTCCAACATTTGACAGACTGATTGGTATATGTCTTGGGGAAGGCCCATTTGGATTTATTCTCTTTGGAGTTCATTGGGCTTCTTTGACTTCTATATTTATGTCCTCGATGAGGTTTAGGAAGTTTTCCCTCATTATATCCTCAACTACTCTTCCTAGCCCTTTATTCTTCTCTTCTCCTCCTGGGACACCAATGATTGTTATATTTGTGTGCTTTGTTTTGTCTATCATTTCCCTGAGATTCAATTCAAAAATGTCCATCTTTTTTGCCATTTGTTATTTTGAGTCTTCAAAGTCAGTTATCCTATCTTCTATATCACATATTCTTTCATCTGTCTCTTCAAATCTGGTGTTGTGTGCCTCTAGTATGTTTTTTATTCAGTCAACAGAGCCTTAATCTCTGTGATATCTGCTGTTTTTCTATTTATTCTTTCAAATTCGTCTATGCTCTTCTACTGTCTTTTTTATTTCCTTTATATCATTTGCCATCACACTTATTTTATTAAGTAAATTTGTATGAATATATTTTTAGTTGTCCCAATGTCTGGGTCTCCTCTGGTGTTTTAATTTGTTCATCAGGTAAGATTATATCTGTCTGCATTGTGATATGCTTAGTGATCTTCTGCTGTCTTTGTGGCATGTAATTATCTTGATTGATTTACTTTGGGAGTTGATTTCTTTCAGTAGTCTAAGGCTTTGTGTTTGTGGGATGGTTGTACAGCAGAGAACAGGGTATGGGGTTGGGCACCCAGTGCAGTGATTTATTTCAGGGCAATATAGGCAGAGGTTGGGGGTTTTATGCTGATGCTTGTGAATGTGTATGCCCAGTCACCAGAAAGGATGTAGCTGTGTGGGTGCACTGGTGTGCATGGCATAACCCTACTGCATGACATAAACCTAGTAGCAGGTCAGCATTATGCCTTTGATATGACCCAGCTGTGCAGGTCAGCACTTTCTCACAGGTGGGGAGTGTGGTTGAGGGTCCTGTGCATGTGCAATTCTAGGACTGTTGTAAAGTGCAGTTCCCAGAGCTGAATGATGTCACTGGGGACCTGTGTGCATGCATGGGCCTGTAAACTGATGCACAGAGCTCAGGGGAGGCAGGGTGAGGCTGTGCAACTCTATGGGCAGGATGGCATGTGTCCCCTGGATATGTAGGTTAGCACCTGCGGGGAACAGGGAGGGGAAGTAGTGTTCAGGAAGGGTGAAGAGAGGTGGATTGGGCTGCCCTAGAGGTGGGGGTATGGGGCAAGTATGTGCATTGGAGGCTGGTAGGGGGTGACTGGAGTGCAGGGAATGGGAGCAGGTGATGGGGTTCAGGTGTGTGGGGTGTAGGGTGAGTTGCCGGTCATGGGGCTGCACTGGTGAGGGTAGCATGCCCATGGAATATGGCCTGGCTTATTTCCTAGTCCCTGGCTCACATCAGTGCACTCCCATAAGCTCCGCACCTCCACAGCAGGCTCGAGTTTTCTGCCTCTCAGTTCCTCAACCTCTGCAACTAGGGCTGCCCTATATAGTGCAGAAGGTTTTCCCAGGTCAGCCACACTCCAGAATTGCCACCTCAGTAACCCTCCTGTCCCTTCTTTTTCTTTTCCATGGAGCAGGGCTAATCTCAAACTACTCTATTTGGCCAACTTCCTGGAAGTCCCTACATGTGTCATTTTTATGAGGACTTCTTATTTTTTTATTTCTTTGCTTTTTGAATTCTTTCATCATTTTTATTCCTTTGTTATTGCTGTTTTATATAAGGCCTTAATAGGTGCATATTTTAACTAGAATATAAACCTTTAGAAGCTAAGATTTATGTCTTTTAATTCATGACAGACTGGCATTAATAAAGTTATTATATCTCCAAATTTTTCTACATATTGAGGTAACAAATGGCAAAGTAAGAAAAGTTAGACTTTTAAAAATTCAGGTAATTAAAAAAAATCCATTTATATCTTTATTAAACTTAATTGATTTTTTAAGGAGAACATGCCTAGATACCTAGGCAGGATAAAACTGCAATTGTTTAATTAAAAAATCATCTTTCAATTCCTTCTATTGTTTGAATAATATTATAAAATTATGAAGAAGTTTAAAAGTACATTGACTATTAAGTTCTGAGAAATGTACTGAACTAATTGAATTTGTTCCAAGTTTAAATCCAGGAAGACTTTTTAACTGGTTGTACAGATAGAAAGATATTAGGCTTTTTGGGTTTGAAAGTTTTAGGTAAGGGCCATGGAATTTTGAGAGTTTTTATGCTTTTTCCTCAACTATTTTTAACTATTAGATTCTTTTTATTAAATATTTTTGAGAGGGACACATAAAGGATTGATTCCACTTCTATTGTTTGCAGAATGATTTTAACTGCAATATTTTCAACTTTAACTATAATAATATTTTTATTTTAAATTATAGTGAGGCCAGATTATGTTACAGAAATGAAACTTTTTATAGGCTCATAACCAAAATTTTTTCTATTTTTAATACAGCCTAAACATTCCCTTTTAAAAGAATTTCTGTAATTAGTAAACAGTTATGAATTATTGACTAATATAAATGTAGGACCATATCAATTAACAATTAGACTGAACACATTACTTAACAAATATGCATTAAATATTTAACATACCAAATACAGTAGTTAGCAATTAAACAGACATGAAACACTTATGTGATAAAATGGCACCGAGGAATAAAGTCATTAAGTTTGGGAGGAGAAACTTTCAGACCATTTGTTAATCAAGAGTGCCAAGTTGTGAGACAACCTTTCTGTTGTTTTAAAGGGCATTATGGCCAAGCCAAATTGCAGAGAAAAATTATTTTTTTTCTGGTTTTATTTTATTTTTCTTACTTGGAGTTTACTGAGAGTGTTTTTTAGGAATTGATAGGGCATTTCCCATGGTTGCTGGAATAAACACCATGTTAAAGTGGGTCAGGGCACTGCATCTAAGTGGGCCAAAGGAAACGCTGCTTTAAAGCAAGTTGGGATGCGTTAAGGGCACCGAGGTGGATGTCAGGTTGGGGAACCACACCAGGATGGACCAAAATAGATGCTGTGTTAAAGCAGATTGGGGTCCCTTAGAGGCACCAAGGTAAGCACTTGGTCAGGGTATCTCTGGGACCCCATGGTGAGGTACTTTTAGTGAGGCTTAACCACCCAGATCCATAGTCCTTCATGACGACAAAGCAGGCATCCCCAGCTTATCATCAGAGACCAGGAGTGTGTGCAGTCATTCACTTAAGGCATCTCAGGCTGATTTGTCTGCTGCACCAAGAAAAATGCTCCCTGATCATCACACTCCCTGAGTGTCATACTTCCTCAGTGTCAAGCTCCCTGAGCTTGGGAGACTTTTAACTGAGTACTCAAATTTTGTAAGCACTGAGGCTGGGGCCTCTTTAAAGTGAGCCTAATTGCCACACTTAAGTGGGTTGGGGTGTCCCCGGGACACCAAGCAAAGCTCTTAAAAGGAAGATTTGGGCAGATAACATCACTTACCTAGGGCCAAATTAGTTGTAGTCATTTGAATGCTGTGGATGTGAGCCAGCATAGTGTTAAGATGGTCTGAGCCAGAAACTCAAGCTGTCAATCACATAGAAACCATAGCAACAGTGTGGGTAACTGGACAGAGTGACTGGAAGGCTGATCTGGTAGGCTTGAGGGGCCAGAAACTCAAGCCTCAGTCCCATCTCCAAACTGGGTTGACTGGAAGGCAGTTCCATAGCCCTGAGGGGATGAAAAGCTAAACCTTTAGTCAGACCTGTGTCTTGGGTTTTCAGCAACATTTACGTTAGGCACAGAGTCATTAAAGTACTCCACATGAGACAGTAAGTTAAAGCTTAACAGGTTTATTGAGAGAGAGAAACATATTGAGAGCAAAGGGAGAACAGGCAGGTGGGAGCCAGTGGAACCTGCTAGCAAAAGGAAATGAAAAATGGCTCCGACTCTCTTTCTGACAGCTTGTAGTTTTAAAGGAAAATCTCTGCCAAGAGGGGTGGAGGGTGATGAGCAAATCATGACTTCATGTTCATGGTTATCTAGTCTGGTTATCTAGGTGGGGTGTCAGCACGTTCATGCTCATCTATCTTGCCAGCACATCAGGTCCTGTCAGAGGAGCTGCTGAGGGAGAGAAACTGAAGGGTCCTCCATGCCACAGAATACATTTTGTACGTCAAGTTTTATTTTCTGAGACCTGACAGTGACCTCTCTCTCTAAGCCAACTCACAGCAGCTGAATTCACTGCCCTCCCTCCTATGTGGGACATGATTTCCAGGGGAGTAAATCTCCCTGGCAATGTGGGACAGAAAGCCTGGGATAAGCCTCACCCAGCATCTAGAGATTGAGAAAGCCTTCATGACCAAAAAGGGGGAGGAGAGAAATGAGAGAAAATGAAATTTCAGTGGCTGAGAGATTTCAAAGAGAGTTGAGAAGTTATCCTGGAGGTTATTCTCATGCAACATATATATATATATATATATATATATATATATATATATATATATATTCTTTTTTAGTCTATGGTGTTTTGGAGTGACTAGAGGGAAGTAAAGTACCTGAAACTGTTGAAGTGTGTTCCAGTAGCCTAGATTCTTGAAGATAATTTTATAAAGATATAAAATTTACAATGTTACTGTGTGATTGTGAATCCCTTGTGTCTGATGCTCCTTTTATCCATGGTATGGACAGATGGGTAAAAATTATGGATAAAAATAACATGGATGAACCTTGAGGATATTATGCTGAGTGATATTAGCCAGAAACAAAAATACAAATTCTTTATGGTCTCACTAATATGAACTAACATTAATGAGTGAACTCAGAGAATTGAACTTAAGAACACAGGTTATCAGGAGATAAAAATAGGGTAGAGACTGGGCAATTGGTGCTGAATGAATACAGAGTATGAAACAGGAATGATTATAAAAATTCAGAAATGGGTAGCACAATACTACCTGTTTGTAGCACAATAATATTAGAATGTACCCTGATTGAAGCTGAATGTGAGGATGGTTGAGGGAGAAGGGCTGGGGCCACATATGAAACCAGAAGGAAAGATAGAGGATAAAGACTGAGATGGTTTAATTTAGGAATACCTAGAGTGGACAATGATGGTAATTAAATGTACAAATGTAAAACATTTTTGCATGAAGGAGAATAAATGAGTATAAATATTGCAGGGTGTTGAAAATAGATGGTTTGTAGGAAAAAATACAATCAATAAAGCTAGGGTTTATAGTCAACAGCAACATTGTAATATGCTTTCACTGAATGCAACAAAGGCATTGGGCCAAAACTAAATGTCAACAGGTGATGGGCATTGGGAAAGAGTATGGATTTTTTGTGGAAGAAAAGGAAAGGTCTCATATAGATTACAGTGGTGACGGCATGTCTATATGCCTAGGTTGGATTGTATGATGTGTGAAGAAACGTGCTTAAAAATGAACAGAGAGAAACAAGTGCTAGAGAAAATGCAGAGAAAAAGTTGTACTGATTCACTGTTGGAAGGGAAGTTGAGAAGTGCAGCCCCTTGGAGGACATTGTGCTGGTTCCATGGGAGGCTAAGGGTGTTTTCCCATATGATCCTGATACCCCAATTGCTCAGTATATACCTGGAGGAACTGAGTGTGGGGACAGGAATGGACATTTACACACTGGTGTTTATGGCAGCAGTGTTCCAGATCCACAATGGATGGAAGTGGGGTAAGGGTATAACGACTGAGGAATGCAAGGGGTAACTATGGTATATACATACAATGAACTACTGAGCAGCCCCAAGAAAGAATGCAACTATGTGAATGAACCTTAAGGACTGTATGCTGAATGAAATGTCAGGAACAAAAAGATAAATATTATCAGACCTCAATCGTATGGATCAGCTATAATATAAAAACGTGATGAACTAACGTCTAGAACATTGGTTATCAGGTTGGGGCCTATTATAAATGTTCCTAGATTGTCAGCTCTTACCTCACTTTCATGAGGTGTAACTGTTAATTTTAAATTATGAGATACTGAGCTGTTTGCACATAACGTGGTCATTCCCAGAAACTTCAGGTATTTATGTGACATCCAAGACTCAGAGTTAGAGATCTGAAGTTATGGAAGTCAGCAGTACCCCATATAGAAACTGTTTAAAAAGTTGAAAAAATGGTCAGATTTCAAGTCTAAATATGAATGAAGCTGATCTATATGACTGAGTTATATCAGAATACAGGGTAAATGATGATATCATCCATATTTTAAAACTTCAACTTCTGTGTGAGACTAAAGGAAGAGATGTTTATTTGCTACAAAATTTATATTTTGGGTAGTGCATTTCCTAATTTAACTTGTATGGTCAGTTTAGTTGAATACCATAAGTATATGGAATCTTGATTAGGGCGTGAAATTTTGTTGGTTTGTCCAGGTTAGTGTGGTGCCCCGATATATCCCAGAGTAATTTGGACAGTGGATAAAAAAGGATTTGCAAAGTCCTCTTTGTGGAATGGGGTAAAATGAGGAAATATTCAACTTCCCCATTTGGAGAATTTCTGATATTCTCGCAAGCAGTGGGGACAACCACATCAACAGGCTGAGCCCTTAAACTTGGGGTTCACCCTTATGAAAGTTATTCTTGCAAAGGATAGGCTATGCCAACTTAAAATTAGGTCTAAAAGTCACCCCCAGAGAATCTCTTCTGTTGCTCAGATATGGTCTTTCTCTCTAAACCAACTCAGCAGGTGAACTCACTGCCTGCCCTCCCTCCTACAGAGAACATGACTCCCTATGGTGTAAATTTCCCTGCAACATGGGATAGAAACCTGGGATAAGTCAAAACCCAGCATCAAGGGATTGAGAAAACCTTCTTGACCAAAAGTGTTCTATAAAAGTTAGCAATGTGTCAGACATGTATTATCTCATTCAGAAAACCTATGAGATGGAAATTACTCATCCATATTTTATACATGGGGAAACTGAGGCTCAGAAAGTTGAAGAATTTGTTCAAGGATATCATGTAACAAATGGTAGGTTCAGAACTCTGATAGCTCTGTCTTACTCTTAAGCCAGTTCTCTTAACTAATTTGCTTTAATGCCATTGAAATTCTTTCAAAGGAAAAACATTCTTTTGTAAAATTAAGTATAAAGCTCTAGTGATACAGTATGTGAAAGAAAGAATATTATTTTTCAGATGCTTACAAGTTTTGTGATACATCTTATAAATAATTATTCACATATGGATAGGTTAATAACAGTACATTTTATGATAGAAAAATGTTGGTATAAAGTTCAAAACTATAACGCTGCATAACACTGTGGTAAGATAATCAGACAAAACCATAAACATAATATCAGTTGCCAAATTGAATACAGGTGATTTTTTAAGCTGAATTATTACTGAAAGCTAGACACAAGCAGATTTTGTGAATGCAAGAATGAAACAGGAGACATAACCTCAGAAAATTTCAATTTCCTGCCTGCTGAGTTTAATTATACTATAGCAGTGTCTAGTTCAGAGTTCAACTTTGAGCTTTTGAGAAATTAATAAATAATTAAAATATTGTTTATATTCACAAGTACAAAAATAAAATGTTTCATTTAAAGGCATATATTTATTTGGTCTACTGACCAGAATATATTACATAGCATAAAACTAATTTCTTAGAACTGAGGAAGAGTGCAAAATGCAATTATCTGAGCCAATGTGTAAAAGATAAACTGTTCTCCAATTAAACAGGAAATGTAGTTCTACAGACCATAAAAAACTGTAACTCCTTCAAAAATGTTCCTGATTATATGATCCCAGTTGTCTTTTTGTTGTCCTCTTCAGTTTTCACCACAAGAAATTAAAATAATTTACTGATCTTTATCCTAGTTTTTGAAAACGTTGTAATAAAGAAATAAAGATTATTTGATATATTTTCAAATAATATGTCATCTGAGTAGACATCAAGTTGTATGCTTAATAGTCTCAGCTGGTTTCTTTCAGTATCACTAAGAAGAAAAAAATTAATTCATGAATAAAATATAGAAGACTCCTTAGTTCTTAATAATAAATTCATAATGGCATGTCATTATAATGATAGTCACATTTGTTATGTGTGTTACAATTACACTTTTGGGGAGCAGGAAACTGCAATTTAGAAATTAAAATGAAAGAATGACATTGAGGTTATATAGTGAAAATGTTCTTAACTTGTTTTATTTGCACACTGAATATACTTTTAAAAAAATAATAATTACAATGAAACCAAAGAAAAACTCTCTAAATTACAGGAAACTAAGACTTAGAGGAAAATTGGAAACCAAGGAAGTAAAAGTTTAGTAACATTTAGTAACATTATATTTAACATTATCAACAACTACTTTTTGCTATCTAAGAAAGTCCTTCTTTATATTTCGTCAGGGAACACTACATGTACTATATAAGGTCTTTGAAGTATGGCAAGCTTTTGTAGACTAAAATCTACTTTAAATTGTAAAGTTTTTGTATTTCAAAATCCCCTCAATACCTCCATCAGTTGCAATAATGATTCCTTCACTATAGTAAGAGTCAACTTTATTTTTTTTTTTCTGGTAAAGTCATTTTGAAACAGCTATTCTTGTGACCTACCTCTTCTCAAACAATCGAATCTGTTGTTGGGTCTGCCTCAGTTTTGGGAAGAGCCTATGCAGGATCAGTCATCTTTCAAACCATGTTTTTCATAAAATAGACATGGCTTCTAAATATAAAAAATAAGTCTACAAATGTGAAACATATACTTGCATCATTGTGTTAACACTTTTAATTGAAAATGTGAATCCAGAGCATATGTTTTTTTTTTTGTATGCTGTATGACAGAGGTCACATTTCATTCTTTTTCCATGTGAGTATCCCCTTATTGCAGCATGATTTTTTGAAATTTTGTTTGCTTGCTCTTTCATTTGTTTGTTTGCCTGTTTGTTTGGGAAGTGCATGGACTGGGAATTGAACCTGGATCTCCCACATGAACAGCATATGTTTTAGGATTGTACAGAGGATAAAGCCTAATTTTAGTAAATTATAATATTTCATTGACATATATTCTTTTCAAGTGTTGAAAAATACAGGGCCTGAAAACTTTGAAATTTTTAATTTTTAAAAATTTAATTTCTAACATATATACTTCATGTACCATAAAATCGCATCCACTCATATATGAGCATGGCATCTTTTCAACAGCACATCAACTTAAACAGTGGGCCCTCATTTAGAGTCCTAAATGGGAAAGTATATTATATTTCCCCAAAGTGGTGGCTGCTTAAGTTTTATTACAGTGAAAAAAAAAACCCATTTTTCACAATCATTTCTAATTTGAAAGGAGTTTTAGCAAATGCCCAAACATCTCTTTAAAATAATGATGCTTAGAAGGCTAATATACATGTGCAAATGCAATAAAATAAATTTTTCTGCCACCTAATTTTCAAAGTCATATTTACTGGACCACCTAGGTACTGGTTTGCTAATTACATGACTGCAATTCATCACTTGTATTTTTTTAAATAGAGGCAAATGACCAATGTAGACACAATTAAGTAACTGTGCTAACAAAAAGAGAGACATTTGTCTGAAAATATAGCCCATTATTTTCCATTAATCACATTCAATGTCATCTTCTCTTAGGATGTTCAAAACAGATTGACTAAAATCTCAAATTTAAAAACAAGGAGTTGCATTTTATTACATTCTACCAAGAACAACGTATGAAAAGTTCTTGTCTTCTCACAGTTAACCTTTTAATAAATCCATAGTACCATAGTTGGAGATCATTCAAAGGTGTGCTGGGCTAGGAAAATGGTGGAAGGATGAAACATAAGTGGGGTGATGAGATATGACTGGATAACAGAGTTTCCGAGGAAAAACCAGAAAGTGACTTTTGTGCTTTGACCTTCTAAAGCCTTGTTTGTGAATAGACTTGTTTGCCTCAGACAGGGCTTTTCTATTACAGCAAGAGGTTTTGGGAAGCTCAATGAGTGACAGCAACCTCTCCTCAAATTTTCTAGCCCATCTTGGCACTGTGCAGCCCCTTGCACCCTGATTTACTGAATCAAGCCTTCACTGTTAGAGGACCTGCAGGGCTCTGGGCTGGAAGAGCTCTGTGAACTGCCAGACCTCTGGAATTCACTGGGGTGGGGGCAGCAGGGGGTCGCCACATTGGGAAGGTGAAGACCAAAGGATCACAGGAAACAGGATGGCGCCTGCTTGCCTGGAGAGGCAGCAGCTGGGCTTTGCCCCCAGGCCCCACAGAGCCCTTCTTTCCTGAATCACCTTGGGGAGCTGGGATTGGGGAGGGATATGTAATGACTGTGGATGATTTAGAAAGTTCTCACTTTCTGGTTTCTTAGCTGTGGCCTTGGTGTTTCACTCCAGCTCTGGAAATTGACAGCTGGCTCTACGGTTCATATAATCTCTCTGAATTTTGGTTACTTCATTTAGATAATAAGGAAATAAATTTACCTATCTCATATCATAGGGTTGCCATGAGGATTAAATGTGGTAATGCATATAAAATGTTAACAGGCTAGCAAGCTTTTTTAAAAAAGGCAGTGTTTATTGTTAGGGACCTTGTACCTGTGCTGGGAATCTCCAGGGAATGCTGCTAAAAACTCCTGTACTGCCCTTGTTCTCTTTTATCTGGCCACTTTGCCAGGTCCGGTTTGGTGGGAGCCACCAGTAGTTAGGTATACCTGCTGAGGTCATGAGAAAAGATGGGTGCTTTTCTTAAATGTCAAAAGTTGTCCAGAGCCTCTTTAACTCAAAATAAACTCAAAATAAAATCCCTTTCTTTCCTCTAGAGAAAGGAAAATACTCTCCGAAGTGTGGTCTTCCTTAGACAATGATAAGAGGCTCATTCTTAGAGCCTCTGTGGTGTCTAAGAATGCAGCCAATACCTAGAAGCTGGTCCACAGGCACACTGAAGCCGGTTTCTGGGAAACGCTGATTGCCTGACTGAGAGAGTGTCAGAGCCAGGGCTCTTAGAAGCGCTCACCAGGAAGGCTAGAAATGAATAATCAGCTAGCTGTCCCAGGCCTGAAACAGCTTTAAGGAGTTCACAAGGGGCAGTAGGGGGAGGGGGGAGGACTCAGGTTTCCTGAGTCGTCCAGATGGGATTGTTAATGGTGTAGTCACAGCTTCTTCTTGTTCCTGAGAGCAAGACCTTGCCACCCCAGGGCCATACGCGCATTTGCACTCCCCCCATCCCAACCCCAGACCCAGACTCACAGGGGAGTGCCTGGCCTGAGTTCAGAGAAGGTAGGTTTGCAGTGGAAGCCTTGGTACATAAGTGCACTTCCTGCTGCTAAGTGGAGCATAGAAAACCATCTTTCATTCATAAATAATTGCCATGTGCATTACTGCAGAGTAAAAAAAATGTTACAAATTCCTTTGTTTTACTTGGGAAGTGATCAGATTTGATGGGTAATTGCCTGCCTGATCAAGAGCCATTTCCTTCATGGTTAACCAAACATCTACTGGATTCAATGGGGCCCGTTTTAAATATCACCAAAAGTGAATAGCACCAATTACAACAGGAAACACATTTCCTGACATGAAATGAAGACCAGAAACAGATTTATACATGTATTAAAATCCATGTCATGCTGTAGATGGGCTAGAATTCTGTCTTGTTTGGAAACACCACGTCCCCCCCAACACAAACAAGCATTATTTTAGGGGGTGTGGAATGTACTGTTGGAAAATCCTTTTTTCTGAGTTTTCTTTTAAAAAAAAATGGCTTCAACTTTTTCACTAAATTCACATTTTTAGAGCTTAAAAATTGAAATAAAAGTAAAGAGAAAATCATAAACTCAAAATAAAATCCCTTTCTTTCCTCTAGAGAAAGGAAAATACTCTCCGAAGTGTGGTCTTCCTTAGACAATGATAACTGTCACAGGAAATGGTCAAGAAAAACCTTTTATTTATGCATGGTTGACTGTGAGTTTGGAAACCTCAGGAACTCCAGAATGAGTATATAGATCCTTGACCCATCACATCCTCCAAATTCAATGTCCAGTTTTCGTAAGCAACATGTGGCCCTTTTTGGCCACCAGTTCCCCACACAGGACCCGTGCCCACATTACCTGCTTTGGGCATTTTATTTCAGAGGCTGCTGGTTCTTCCCAGTGATGCAGGGCTGATGCCTCTGCACTTTGACCTACTGCTTTGTACTCAGAGCTTCCTGCATTTCCTTGGAAAGTATGGTGCTCCCTGCAGCGGCCCCCAAAAACAGAAAAACAAACACACCAAAAAAACTCTTTCTTCCAATTAAACTGTTCTTATCCGGACTGTTTCTTCTCCAGGCTTATGCATTTAAGAATACAAAAAGTATTGATTTTCAAGTCCCTCTGAGTCAATTGTTGTAGTAAAGTCTTCTGGTTTAGGGCCTTCATTTTCAATTCCCTCTGGGCTGCTCTAAAGAAATAAATGAACAAGTAAAAAGCAAAGATACTGTATCATGCATCAGGAAAATCAGATCCCACGATTTCAAACAAAAAAAAAATTGGTGACTCTTTTCTTTGGAGATTTATGGTTTAGATGTGGACTGAGAAGGGAGTTGAGAGGGAACTGTGTCCCCAGACAGTCTCCACGCTGCCCAGGGTGCCCAGTAAACACAGTCTCCTGAGTACACTCTCTGAGATTGAATGGTTCTTAGCAGGCAAACTAGGAGCAGAGCAGATTACAAACTGGACCCAACTAGTTAAGCTGCTGAGCTACTGTTGAGCAAAAATTGAAAATGTATTTCTCACTGCAAATGCTGGAGAGTTAGTATCATTCAACTCTTAAGGCAAATCCACTTCTAGTTTAGAGGCGTTTTTTCTCAAGGAGCAGGCTCAGAGCAGGACACTGCCAAGCAGTGGGAGGTCAGCCCCAGGCAGCCTCAGGGCCCTAAAGACCAAAATCACAGACTGGCATTGTCTTTTCATTGTCAGCATTGAGTTGATTGAGTAAGGTTTTCTGCAGAGAAGTTGCTGGAGGGGGTCAATCCAGGAAATAGCTTGTAAAGCTCAGGCAGCTGGTTCCAGAGCTCTCTCCTCTGGGCTCTGGAACTGAGCTAGTCCAGGTAGCTCAGGAGCTAAGGAGCCCAGCCTAAGATTCAGCTTTATAATCTCTGAGGTGGCCTGAGGTGGCCCCTGCCCCAGCCACCCGCGATGTCATGACTTCCAGGTAATCTTCTGCTCTTCTGGCCAGGTTGTGAGGTTTTGAGGAGAGGCCTCTGGCACAAGGATTCTCCTCAGCATCAGACTTCCAAGTTCACTATAACTAGGTAAGATAGGATGTTTAATTAAGTCGTCACTGTTGGTATTATCTTCCTTCAACTGGGATATTTGTGACAGTGATCTTGAAACCATTCCTTCCCAAGGTACCAGAAGTGGAATGTGAGTGTGCCTTAGAATGAATGAAAGGCAGATTTGACCAGTTTGTTTGGGAGATGCTGCAATGCCAGAAGGACACTGCAAAGGGAACTCTTCTGGGTAGGATGCTACCAGAAGGCCCTCAGGCCCGGTAAGCTGCTCGTAGAGCCAGTTCAGAAAGCCAGAAACTTAGGGGAAGAGATGTGCTTGCCTCTCAGGAAGGTGAGGACTGATGCTGGTTTGCCCAGTATACTAAAACAATGCAGCTGGTTGCACAGGGGTGTATTAAGTGACTTGGCCCACTGCCAAGCTAGACCTGAACTGTGTAGCAGGTTCCCAGAGCTGAGAGGTGACCCTGGTCAAGGACTAAAGGGCTCTGAGCCTCAGTACTTTCTCCTTAGACTCTTCCCCAAGGAGCCCCAGATCACTGCCCCAGAAGTCCTTCTTGCATTCCTTTGGCTTCAGTCCTTCACAGGAGGAGGCCTGAGGTGGAGAGGAAACAGCATAGTGTGGCCAGTAGAGACCTTCTTCTCTTGCTTATTCCTGATTTTTCTCAGCAGAAATCGGATTCAAACACTACAATTGTAACATCCTTCAAGACATACACGCACACACACCACTTCTCTTAAAGCAAGAGAAGAAGATGATATCTTGACAGTGAAAGGAATGGCAATTATACTGCTATAGGGTGATATGGTTGCTTCTTCACAACTCTTTAAGTTGGAAACCTTGGGAAGGGGATTAGAGGAGATAAAATAAAATAAGAGATAGAGAAAGGGAGACAGAAAGAGGTAAAGGGGAAAAGAGGAAGAAACAGGAAAAAAGAAGCAAAAAAGGAAACAGGTGGTTCAGTGGTAGAATTCTCATCTTCCATGTGGGAGACCTGGGTTCGATTCCCAGACCATGTATCCCCCTGAACAAAAAAAAAAAAAAAAAAAAAAAAAAAAAAAAAAAAAAAAAAAAAAAAAAAAAAAAAAAAAAAAAAAAAAAAAAAAAAAAAAAAAAAAAAAAACAGAGGGAAAGATGAAAGACAGTGAAAAAGAAACAGAAATTAAGAGACACACAGACTGGGAAAGACACAGGCAGAGAAACAGACACACAGAGGAAAATACAAGTAGAGAAACAGAAGGACACAGATGACAATGAAAGAGAAACAGAGATTCACACAGGTACTGAAAGAATAAAAATGGCACATGCTGAGAAGAACAGAAACACATTGATTTTTCTATCAGTAGGTGCCTCAAGTGTAGCATAACTTAGGCTGGCTAGTGTGCGGAAAATATGATGACATAACACTGAAATCTCTTCTAAAAATCATTGGTTTTTTGTGGGGTTTTTTTGGTTTTTTTCCTTACCTGTGGTGCCCAGATGAGGAAAAGCATTCTTTTTATAAATTTCCTAGCATTTTTCTACTTTTTAATTAGAAAATTGCAGTTTTACAGAAAAATCATGTATAAAATATAAGGTTTACACATACCACTCTATTATTAATCCCTTGAGCTTCTGTGATACATTAGTCATAATTTCAGAACACTTTTATAATTGTTCTATTAAGTATAGTGCACTCCATGGTTTATGTTAGGGTTCACAGTTGGTTTGTACATACAACCTAAAATTTCTCATTTAAACCATATTCAAAAATATAAGTCAGCACTGTTATTTACATTAACAATGTTGTGCTCCTATCACCACCATCAATTACCAAAATTTTTCCATCAATGCAAATTTAAAATCTTTAAAATTGAAGCTTTAACTATGCATTCCCTACCCCACCCCATCCTTTGGTAATCTATATTCCAGTTTTAGACTCTGTAAATTTGCTTATGCTAACTACTTCATATCAGTGAGATTAAGCAGTATTTGTGCTTTTGTATCTGGCTAATTTCACTCAACATGTTGCCTTCAGGGATCATCCATGTTGTCACATGTATCAATACTCCATGACTTTTTATGGATGAATAATATGCCACTGTATGTATATACCACATATATACCAAATTTTATTTATCCAGTCATCAGTTTTTGGACACCTAGGTTGCTTCTTTTGACAATTGTGAATAATGCCACTATGAACATATGTGTGCAAATGTGTGTTTGAATACTTCCTTTCAGTTCTTCTGGATACCTACATTGAAGTGGGATTTTTAGTTCCTATAGTAATTCTAAACTTCACTTTCTGAGAAACTGTCAAACTGTCTTCAACAGCAGCTGCACCATTTTACATTTCTACCAGCAATGAACAAGGGTTCCTATTTCTCCATATTTCCTCCAACACATGCAATTTTGTGTTTATTTTTTTTAAATAGTAGCCATTCTAGTGAGTGTGAAATGGGATCTCAGTTTGGTTTTAACGTGCATTTCTATAGTGGTTAATGATTTTTGAACATCTTTTCATGGGCTTTTTGGCCATTTGTATATCTTCTTTGGAGAAATGTCCGGTCAACTGTTTTGCCCAGTTTTTGACCAGATTGTTTTTTGTTGTTGAGTTGTAGGATTTCTTTACATATTCTAGGTATTAAACGTTTATCATGCACATATGCCCAAATATACTCTCTCATTAAGAAGGTTGATTTTTAATTTCATGGTAAATTACTTTGATGCACAAATATTTTTAATTTTAAGGAGGTCCCATTTATCTAATTTTTTCTTTTGTTTCTTGTGCTTTGTTTGTCAAGTATAAGAGTCCATTGCCTAACGTAAGATCCTGAAGATGCTTCACTAGGCTGTCCTCTAGGAGTTTTATATCTTTGGTTCTTATATTTAGGTCCTTGATCCATTTTAAATTGATTTTTGTACATGATGTGAGGTAGGATTCCACCTTCATTATTTGCATATATCAATCTAATTTTTCTGTAACAGTTTTTTTATTTTTGCATGGTCAAGCTCTGGGAATCAAACCCAGGTTTTCTGGCACAGCAGGCAAGAATTCTGCCACTGAGCCACCAGTGCGCAGCCCTCCAGTAACAGTTTTTGACCAGACTATTCCATAACAATTGAAGGGACTTGACACCCTTGTCAGAAATAAGTTGGCCATAAATGTGAGGGTTGAATTATGGACTCTCAATTTGATTCAATGTTATATATTCCTGTCTTTGGACCAGGATTATACTCTTTTTATTATTGTGGCTTTATAACAAGTTTTAAGATCTGGGAATGTGAGTCCTTCATTTTCATTTTTCCTTTTCAAGATGGTTTTGAATATTCATAACCTTTTACTCTTCCACATAAATTTGGTGTTTGACTTTTCCATTTATGCAAAGAAGGTTGTTGAAATTTTGATTGGAATTGCAGTTAATCTGTAAATCACTTTGGGTAGAATTAACATCTTAACAATATTTTAGTCTTTCAATCCATGAACATGGAATGTCCTTCCATTTATTTAGGTCTTCTTTGATATATTTTAGTAATGTTTTGTCATTTTCTGTGTAGAAATTTGATTCTTTTAGTTGCTGTTGTAAATGATTTTTTTCTTGATTTCTTATTATTTATTACTAGTATACAGAAATACTACTATTTTTTGATGTTCGTCTTGTACCCTGTCACATCGCTGAATTCATTTATTAGTTATAGTAATGTTGTTGTGAGCTTTTACAGATTTTCTATATACTGGATCATATATTCTGCAAAGAGGGAAGGTATTACTTCTCCTTTTCCAATTCAGATGTCTTTTATTTCTTTTTTCCCTATTTTTCTCTATCTGGAACTAGAAATTGGATTGGAAATTTAAAGGGATTGGAAGAATGAATATCATTAAGTTGTCAATACCACCCATATCAATTTATAGGGTCAACACAAAGATAATAAAAATTCCAACATCATTCTTTGCAGAAAGGAAAAAGGCAATCATCCAATTTATATGAAAGTATATGTGGCCCCGAATAGTCAAAGTCATCCTGAAAGGGAAAAATGTAGTTGGAGGAATCACTCTTCCCAAATTTAAAATTCTTACAAAGTTACAGTAATCAAAACAGCATGGTCCTGGTGCAAGGACAGACATATATGCTAATAGAATTGAATTGATAGTCATAAAAAATCCATATCTATGGCTGATTTACTTTTTTTTATATGCTGTATGACAGGGTGACATTACATTATTTCTCCATGTGAGTATCCAGTTATTGCAACACCACTTGTTGAATTCTTTTGCTTTGTTTTTTTTTTTTTTTGCTTGTTTGTTTGCTTTGCTTATTTGCTTGCTTGGGGGCAAGTGCATGGACTGGGAATTGAGCCTGGGTCTTCCATATGACAGGTGAGATTTTTATCACTAAACTACCCTTGCGCCCCCCTGATTGACTTTTGACAAGGGTGCCAGGTCCACTTCGGGAGGAAAATTGTCTATTCAACAAATGGTGTTGTAAATAATTGCATATCTATATGCACAAAAATGAATTGGGACACCTACCTCACATCATATACAAAATTCAACTCTAAATGGAACAAAGGCCTAACTCTAAGGGCCCCAAAATATAAAACTCCTAAAAGAAAACACAGTGATGCATCTTCATGACTTCATGTTGTGCAGTTATTTCTTAGACTTTATACGAAAAGCAGCAAAAAAAAATAGATAAATAGAAATTAGAAACTTTTGTACATCCAAGCACTTCAGCATGAAACTAAAAAGACAACCTACTTAATGAAAGAAAATCTTGAAAAACTACATATCTGATAAGGGGGCAATATCAAGAATATATAAAGAAATCCTACAACTCAACAACAAGAAGACAAATGACTCAATTTAAAAACTAGCAAAGATTTAACTATACATTTCTTCATAGAAGATATCAAATGGCTAGTAAGCACATGAAAAGTTGCTTAACATAATTAGCCATTAGGGAAATACAAATCAAAACCACAATTTCACACCCACTAGAATGGCTACTATTAAAGAAATATAAAATAACAAGTTTTGAAAAGTATGTGGAGAAATATGTACAGTCACTTATTATTGGGGGGTATGTAAAATGATGCAGCCTTTATGGGAAAATTGTCAATTCCTTTGAAATTAAGAATGAATTAAGTAATACCCATGTTTATAGCTGCATTGTTCACAATTGCCAAAAGATGGAAACAATCCTAGTGTCCATCAAGAGATGAACAGATAAATAAAAGTTGGCATATACATACAATGGAACATTATTCAGCTGTAAAAAGGAATTAGGTTCTGATACATATGGCAACATGAATCAACCTTGAGGACATGTTGAATGAAATAAGCCAGACACAAAAGGACAAATATTATATGATCTCAATATTAAGAAATACTTAGAATAAGCAAATTTATAGCTTATTCTATAAGGGTCTGGATTGAGGGTAGATAATGAGGAGTTAATAATTAATTGGTACAGAGTCATTTTTTGGTGTGATGGAAAATTTTGGCAGTGGATGATGGTGATTATATTCAACATTGTGAGTGTAAGTAGCACCACAGAGCTGTATATTTCCATGTGGTTTAAAAGGGGAAACTTTAGCTTGTATATGTGTTACTAGAATTAACATTTTTAAAAAATCTGTAGAACTGTATAATACAAACAGTTAATACTAATGTAAACTATGGACTAAAGTTAATGATGTTATAATAATATATTTTCATCAATTGTAACAATGTTACATACTAATGCAAAATATTAATAATAAAGAAAGCTATATGTGGGCATATTGGAACTCAATTTTTTGCATGATTTTTCTCTAAACCTACAACTTCTCTAATAAAAATTAATTAGTTAATTATAAAAAGAGATACTCACTAGTCTTTAGACAAGAAAAAGGAAGAAAAGATCCCTTTGTGTGACAGTTAAAATTATTTGAAAATTTTAACACAACATATATGGAAAATAATGACTATATTGCAATTTAGTTTAGGGTTTTCAGAATTAATACCCTAGTAATGAAATAAATTAGACCAGGACCATAATATGGTACTGGGAATCAACTTGGAAGACTCATTTTTTTCAACTTTTTTTTATTGTGATATATAACATATATACAAAAAAGCAGTAAGTTTCCAAGTACATTTTAAAAAGTAGTTGTAGAACAAATTTTAAAGTTTGGTGTGGAGTACAGTTCCATGACTTTTTGTTTTTCTTCTAGCTGTTCCATGACACTGAAGACTAAAAGAAATATCAATGTAATGATTCAGGAGTCACATTAATTTGTTAAATCTTATCTTCTCTGCATAACTCCACCATCAATTTTGATCTTTCTCTCACTCTTTAGGGGTATTTGGGCTATGTCCATTCTAACTTTTTCATATTAGAAAGGGCTGTTGATAATATGGGATAAGGGATGGAAATAGTTGATGTTCTGGAGAGGCTGGACCCTCTGCATTTCAGGACTTAACTGGTCCAGGGACCCAT
This sequence comes from Myrmecophaga tridactyla, assembly GCA_004026745.1. Classification (NCBI taxonomy): domain Eukaryota; kingdom Metazoa; phylum Chordata; class Mammalia; order Pilosa; family Myrmecophagidae; genus Myrmecophaga; species Myrmecophaga tridactyla. The sequence goes on from PVIY010013699.1 coordinate 55,250, forward strand.
CTGGAGGTTGTAGGTTTCTACAAAGTTACCCTAGTGCATGGAGCCTTTGTAGAATCTTATATAAAGCTCTAGATTCTCTTTAGAATTGGCAGGAATGGTTTTGATTGGAGTTTGCCAAGTTATGATAGGCACCGTTGTCTAACTGAAGCTTGCATAAGAATGATCTCCAGAGTAGCCTCTTGACTCTGTTTGAACTCTCTCAGCCACTGATACCTTTTTTGTTACACTTCTTTTCCTCCTTTTGGTTAGGATGGCATTGTTGATCCCACATCTCCCATGCCACCAGAGAGACTTTCAGCCCTGAATGTTATGATCCACATAGGGGAAGGCCAATGGTTTCACTTGCAGAGTTGAGCTTAGAGAGAGAGGCCTCATCTGTGCAACAGAATAAGTCCTCTGGACATGACTCTTATACCTATAGGTAGGCTAAGCTTCTCCACTATATACATAAGCTTCACAAGAGCAAGCCTGAAGATCAAGGGCTTACCCTATTGATTTCTATGTCCCTAATGTTTGACACAGTATCTGTGGTTTCATCTCTAGTAAAATTTAATAGTTCTATATTTTTCCTCCCATCCCTCAAGGGACTTTGTCAATACTTTCTGATTATTTGGGAAGACTTATTTTTTGCACTTTAGTATTTGTTAAAATGGTAGCACACCACTGAACCTCTTAATCCAATTATTTGCCAAGGAGTCACCAGCGTCAATTGACTCAAAAAATTAAATCATTACTTTCTGTGAAAAATATGGATACACAAATTTAATGACTGGATTAACTTTTTTTATATATATGGGCAGGCTCCGGGAATTGAACTTGGGTCTCCAGCACAACAGGCAAGCATTCTGCCACTGAGCCACTGGTACACCCCCCTATGACTGGATTTTCAACCACAAAATGTAAAAATAGTTGTGTCATCCAACTTCCTACCAGTCTTTTTGGTAGTCATCTGAGCCAAGTTTTAGGTTAGAGGTATGGTTTAATTTGTAAGGTGCTGGAATGCAATATACCAGAAATAGAGTGGCTTTTTAAAAGGGAATTTATTAAGTTGCAAGTTTACAGTTCTAAGGTCATGAAAATGTTCAAATTAAGGCACCAACAAGAGGTTACCTTCACTGAAGAAAGGCTGATGCTGTCAGGAACCCTGCTGTCATTTGGGAAGGCTCCTAGGATCTCTGGCTTCTGGACACTTCTTTCAGCTGGGAGGGCACATGACAATCTGAAAGCTTTCTCCCTTCATTTAATAAGGCTTTCCCACGGGCATTGACTTCTGTATCTCCAAAGACGTCTAGTTGTGCGGGTTCTTTCGGCTCTAAAGTTTTTTCCAAAATGGTTCCCTCTTAAAGGGCTCCAGTAAGCAACCCCACCTTGAATAGGTGGAGATACATCTCCATGGAAACTATCTAATCAAAAGTTGCCACCCACAATTGGATGGGTCACATCTCCATGGAATCAATCAAGCAGATTCCACTCAGCAATAATGAATGAGGATTAAAGTACATGGCTTTTCTGGGGTGCACAACAAATTCAAACCAGCACAGGGTACAAAGGCTGAAGTTTGAGCAGAGACAATTCTTATTTAACTGGCTTTACTGAGAGGATTTATTTAATTCTCTAAATGAGCAGTGAACATAGTCAGATGCCTCTAGGATGTGCATCATGATCCTATTGACTGAGTTCATTAAAGGGTAGCCTTATTTTGCCAACACACATAACGACTGGGTTTGGTCTTCCTTCATACTCTCCTTCTCTCTCAAGAATTAAAACATCATGATTTATGATAGTTCAAAGGTTCAAGTCAAGAATCATGTGAGATCTTTGATTTTTTAAGTGGTTTCTCTTTTGTCTATTTTCTCATTTAGCTTTCTTGGTGTATCACTAAAGACTCCCTTTTGCTTTTTGCAAGTATTGGTCAGGATTTACTATTTCTAGGAACATTCACTTCATAAAGGAGCAGATTTCTGTCCAGTAATGTTAGTGTAAAATCCCTGGGAAGAAAGTGAATTTGTGAGAACAAGCATAAATTGGCCTTAAGCATGGATAGGGAGCTATTTTCCTGTCTTTGGGGTTTTCAAGGGAAAATCCCACTGCCTACTACCAAATATGGCTCATTCCCAGTACTTCTGTGGATGTTAAGTATTGAAGAACCCTCATCAAATACAAATCATTATAAGAATAGGAAAGTAAGCTTTTATGAGCTCTTAATGTCTCATTCATATGTCTTGAGCAGAATAGGGTGGTGTGACAAAATAAGGAAGGGAGAATACATTAGAAATTTCCAGGAGGAATTAGACTACAAAAAGGTGTGAGATTTGATAGGTAGGCCCAGTCTACGTAGCTCAGGAAGATCACCTTCTTAGTGGCAGTATCTGATTCTGTGGATTTATGGTTTCCAACATTAGACAAAGCCAGAGGAAAGTAGCCCACTGATGTGTGGTCAGGATTTTGACTATGTTGACTGCAAACAGTGTTATTGGTGGGAGGGTTGTGGGATAGTATACACTGTGAAGCAGACCTTTCTCTTGTTTTAGAGAATCACAGTGATTCTTCATAAATACTATTTGTCCCCAAAAGTCATTGATGGTATAAACTTGGTATATCCTTGTCCAGGTGATCTGTGCTGGTGATATTTTGTTATAATGAATAATTTCTTTAACACTATAAAACTGGTGCCTGTAACTGATCCTCAAATCCTAGCCCACTTTATTTAGGACTGATACATAAAGAATATTTGATGGTAAATGTGCTGGTTTGAAACTGTTGTGTATCCCAGGAAAGCCATGTTCTTTAATCCTAATTCAATATTGTTGGGTGAGGTCTGCTTGGTTGTTTCAAAGGAGATGTGACCCATCCAAATTTGGATTGTACCTTTTGACTAGGTGGTTTCCATGGAATGTGTCTCCATGCATTCAAGGTAGGATCGCTTACTGGAGTCCCTCAAGAGGGAACCATTTGAAAAAGCTTCACAGTCCACACAACCAGAGACTTTTGGAGATGAAGAAAAAAAAATGCCCTTGGGGAAGCTCTTTAAAACGAGAAGCAAAGACCCCAGCAGACACCAGCCACATGCTTTTTCAGCTGACAGAGGTGTTCTGGACCCATTGGCCTTTCTTGAATCAAGATATCTCTCCATGGGAATGGGGGAAAATTCAACTTCCCCATGTTGAATTCTTGATATTCTCATAAGCAGTGGGGACAACCAAAGCTATAGGGTGAGCCCCCCGTCTTGGGGTTTGTTCATATGAAATTTAACCCCACAAAGGATAGGTCAAGCCTACTTAAAATTAGGCCAAGAGAACCTCTTTTGTTACTCAGATGTGGC